>OX328011.1:58236364-58290255 GCA_946811545.1 Netelia fuscicornis | reverse complement strand
CTCTTACCCGTATCGACCTGGTCGACATTTCAGAACACTCTTCGGCTCTTGAACACACACACACATACACACATAAACATATTCGTGAGCACATCTGAAAGACGAGGCAAAGACTCGAGGAGAAAAGGATCCGGGTGATCCACTGCCTCCGGTGAGGATCGATGGATCTTGTATAATTTCTTTTTTTTTTTTTTTTTTTTTTTGATGTACGTTAATAGACCTAGCGTACATACTAGCGTTATTGCCCGGGATAAGGAGAGATTATTATCAGGGGTATTTTTGTTAATTAGGAGATTAGGCTGATTGGAGATCGTGGAGTAAAAATAATTTAATTTTTTATCTCGAGGATGAATGAATATTTTTTTATTTGGGGGGGGGGGGGGGGGGGGCGAGCACCGATATCAGGATTTTTTTTTCTAGCTATGAATAATCGATTATTAATATTTTTTTTAAGAAATGAATTGGGGTAATAATTTTTTTATTTATTTCCGGTAGAGAAATCTTAAACAATTCTTGAATTTTGATTTCTTTATAATTGACAAAAAAAGAATGAACGAATATTCTTTATTTTTTTTTTAAACTAGTAACATCAAGAATTTATTTCAAGCTATGAATAATCGATTATTACTGTTTTTTTAAGGAATATATTGTCAACAATTTATCGACTTATTTCCGATTAAAAAAACCTCTAATTCTTCATTTCCTTCCTAGAACAAATTTTCAAAATATCTTTCCAATCCCCCCAAGATACATAAATAATAATTTAAAAAATCGAATCAACAGGGTGAGATTTCGATACGATTTTCTAACCCTTCATGGGTGTCCCCATGTGGACGAGAACGTCTGACTGAAAGAAGGTTCGACTTCTTGTGGTCTCCTGTTCCACGGTGGTGCGGCACACTCGCGCCAAGAGTCGCTATATAATACAGCGAGGAGAAGCCGCGGTTCTCTCTCTCTCTCTTTCTCACTCTATCTCTCGGTACGCCGCGCGGCTGCCTGCTGCCCGATCTAGCGAAGTGAAAGTTAGATGTGTGGGCACGGGATGCGCACGAATTCATTTTTTCGGCCTCACTCGCGTACAGTACACCTCAGAACTACAGATACAACTATACTTGCCCATATATATATATGTGTGTGTATAGAGGACGATTTTTTTTCTTCGTTCTCGGCTCTCGACCGGCAGTTCCCATGTACCCTAGCCTATATGGCCGGTACCGAGATCTCTTGCTTCCACCTATGTGTACATGTGTGTACGATACCGACAGCTAAAATGTACATATATATGTATATATAAACGTATGGGGTATGAAAAAGAGAGAGAGAGAGAGAGAGAGAGAGAGAGAGAGAGAGAGAGAGACGAATAGGACGTGCGCGCACAGACGTTGGCATAAAATCCCCGCGTGTATGTCTGCAGAGGCTCGCGCGCGTGGTGGCCTGCCTCCGTGACTTATCGACTTTGTGCCTCTGACGTGTCGTGTACACGGGCGAGAGAGCTCGGGGAGAATCGCGGGAGAAGAGCACCAGACTTCTCTTCTACGGCCCGGTTCCACTACCTCCGATCTACCGATGATACCACCTCGCCAACCATCCTGGTGTCCGCGTTAAAAATACAACTGTATCTTCCATTATGGAAGGAAACACCGTTTTCACTGGATCGCGCATATGTAGCGACGCGGTTTGGCAAAAAAAATCGATTTTTTGGGATTTTTTGACGTTTTTGACAGATTTTCAATTGTTTTTTTATTGAAAATTGATGCAATTGTGTGTTCTGTTAAGGAAGGGAAGACAGTTTTACGGGATCGTATATCGATCGATGTGGTTTGGGGTTTTGGAATAGAAATATTTTTATTTTTTGGGATTTTTTGACGTTTTTGTCAGATATTTAATTGTTTTTTTATTGAAAATTGATACAATTGTGTCTTCTGTTATGGAAGGGAATAAAGTTTTAGTGGATCGTATATCGATCGACGTGGTTTGGGGTTTTGGAATAGAAATATTTCTATTTTTTGGGATTTTTTGACGTTTTTGTCAGATTTTCAATTGTTTTTTTATTGAAAATTGATACAATTGTATCTTCTGTTATGGAAGGGAATACAGTTTTACTGGATCGCACATCGATCGATGCGATTTAGGGTCTTGGAATAGAAATATTTACATTTTTTGAGATTTTTTTACATTTTTGTCAGATTTTCAATTATTTTTCATTGAAAATTGAAATAATTGTGTTTTCTGTTATGGAAGGGAGTACAGTTTTACTGGATCGCATATTGATCGACGTGGTTCGGGGTTTTGGAATAGAAATATTTTCATTTTTTGGGATTTTTTGACGTTTTTGATAGATTTTCATTAATTTCTTATTGAAAATTGATACAATTGTGTGTTCTGTTATGGAAGGGAATACAGTTTTACTGGATCGCATATCGATCGATGTGGTTTGGGGTCTTTGAATAGAAATATTTACATTTTTTGAGATTTTTTTACATTTTTGTCAGATTTTCAATTATTTTTCATTGAAAATTGAAATAATAGTGTCTTCTGTTATGGAAGGAAATACAGCTTTACTGGATCGCGTATCGATCGATATGGTTTGGGGTCTTGGAATAAAAATATTTACATTTTTTTGAAATTTTTTCACATTTTTGCCAGATTTTCAATTCTTTCTTATTGAAAATCAACACCCCAGTAGTTATATTAATTTTCCCATTTTCGCAATTCCTCCCATTTTCGTCAGATCTTCAATTCTTTCCAAATCCAATAGATTTTCTATTTTTAATTGTGTTCGAGTTGGAAACTGTCTTTCGATTTATCTTATAAGATTTATTTTAATCGAGGTAAGAATAAGTTGTCTATATAAAAATCGCGAAGATCGACAGTTTTGAATTGAAAATCTGAACGATCGCGAATAAAATTAGCTTATATTGAAATCGCGCCTTCATCACAAACTAAACTTACGAAATTCTTTTGGTAAAACGCAAAAGAAAAAACAGCATTCTTTCCAAATACTTACAAAGTATAAAACATTCAACAAAAATACCAAACCAATCAACGAAATTGAAATATTGTAGAAACAGGTGTTACGGTTGCAAGCTTACCTTTAAGGGTTGAAAGGTAGAGGGGGATGGGGGTGGATGAAGACGCGTCGAGGCGCCGAAAAGAGATACATACGCGTCGTTTAACCACCGCGCGAGTTTTTTCGCGACCCTTTCCCAACCGTCGTAGAAACGCCGGTGCACTCGAGAAACGAGCTTTTCTTCGCTCTTTTGCTGGGGTTGACGAAAACAATGTCCGGAGCTGGAGAGTGAGAGAGAAAGAGTGGTAAAGGGAGAGGAGGTGGAGGATGGGTGTCGTCGAGGGATGGCAGCGTGGTACCGCATCTACGCGGTGGTGGGTATCGATCCTCGGAACTCCCAGCGGAGGAAACAATGCATCGACGACAGCTTAACAAATGGTCGAGCTCCTTATCGCTTCTTCGTAATATATATATACATATATATGCATGTATAGATTTTTATATGTGCGATGAATCGGGAACGAGAAAGTATAAGTTACGCTCGGTGAGAGAGAAAAACGATGGAACATTATCACCTGATTGTGTATATATATATATACATATATGTATTTATATATAAAGTCCAGACAGCAGAGCAACGAAGCAAAAGAACGCTATTTGTCCATTGTCTTACGCAACATTCATCCAAAACGTCCAGACACGAAATTTGTTACCAACTAACGATTGACAATTTGGCCAAAAAGTAATTGCGTTTTTTTCCTATAGACATGCATAAGCCTTCCTGTATTAAAAACGCAGTTACTTTTTGGCCAAACTGTCAAACTTCGAAGATGTTTGAATTTAAATGTATATTTGTATCATTTCCATCAGGAACATTCGACGGCTTAACAAATGGTCGAGCTCCTTATCCCTCCTTCGTAATATATATATACATATATATGCACGTATAGATTTTTATATGTGCGATGAATCGCGAACGAGAAAGTGTAAGTTCCGCTCGGGGAGAGAGAAAAACGATAGAACATTATCACCTGATTGTGTATATAAAATCCAGACAGCAGAGCAACGAAGCAAAAGAACGATATTAGTCCATTGTCTTACGCAACATTCATCCAAAACGTCCAGACACGAAATTTCTTACCAACTAACGATTGACAGTTTGGCCAAAAAGTAATTGCGTTTTTTTCCTATACACACGCATAAGCCTTCGTGTATTAAAAACGCAGTTACTTTTTGGCCAAACTGTCAAACTTCGAAGATGTTTGAATTTAAACGTATATTTGTATCATTTACATCAGGAAAATTCGACGGAATATATTTACTGATTGTATGGTTACTTTAATTCCAATAATAAATTTTCAACAATTCGTTTAATGACAATTATAATGTCTAATGTATTATCGATAATAGCATCAATTCAACGAGCATTGATCGATCAAATTGTTTTTCAACAATAATAATTAAGGTCAATTATTCCTTCCTGAAATAATGATATCACTCGAGTGTGAGATAAGACGATGGAAATTAGTGAATATGATCGAGTATTTATAGGAAATATTGAGAAGAGGAATATCAGATCGTGGAAATTGTGTAATATGCGTAATGCAAGTCTCACGTATTATATGAAGTAACATATCGATGTGGAACTGGAGGTATACGTCCTCATGCATATCCCACGACTCTGAATCATCGCTCAAATGAGCAAACACACATACACACCACACATACGTTTACGTAGTAATGCACGTTGTACTTACATACACGTACGAGGCGAAACCAATCACCGAGTGCAATGGAGATCGATAACCGTTAAGACGATCGATCCTCTCCACTTTTCCGAGGGTCCTTACGTGTCGAGGAAGAAACGTGCGAGATACTCGACTTCGATGTCTCGAAATACCACGTTCCAAAAATAAATTTGTATCTTCATAAAAGTAAATTATTTCTTTTTGAATTAACAATTTGCAATTTACACGTCGTTTTTAATTATTGAAATTCATTTTTTTCATTCTCAATATAAATTTTAATATCGTATTAACACGATATTGATTAATTATACTTTTTTTTTTAAGAAAAAAAAAAAAAAAATTTTTTGTTTTTTTCTTTTATCTTCTCGCTCCTCGGTTCATTTTGCTTGATAAATGTGTATTACCGAGTTCCACTAAACGTAGCAGCCACAAAACTCGAGGCTTATCGTTGTGCAAACCTCCGCGAAGGAACGCGGAGAGTAGGATAAAGGTGATGATGCCTCGGTCGACCAGCACGAGCGAAGTGAGCTTGAGAAAGAGAGAGAAAAAATGCCAAGAGGGACACACGCACCGGTCTGTTTCTGTGTTCTTTTGCTGCGACGTACAAACACGAGGGCACCCTGGTAGACCTAAGAAGAGATGAAATAGCTGCACTGTCCACTCTTGCGTTAGGCCCCACCTGTACCCTTATCTATCTCGACAAACAACTCATATCCGTCGCGATTCGTGGAACGTCTCTGTGTCCGTCTTTGGAATCTTTTCACGGGGCTCGTCCGGTCCGTGGCCGGGCACAGTCACGGGCTTATTCGAACCTTTCGATGTTTTCTCGCGCCTTTGTGACTAAATTCAAACGATACTATCGTCCATTTACCGGAAATAGAATTTTATCAAATGGAATTTGAAAATTTCACGAGGTAAGATTTTTTTCTTTTTAATTTGATTTTATATTTTTATTTAAATTTTAGAAATAAGGAAGATAATGATAATTTTGTTTTAATTTTGTTGAGAAATTGATCGATTGTAAAGATTTGTCGATCGAGTTTGTAATAAAATGGTAATTGCGATTTGGAACACGTGTGAGTTTAAAAAAAATGGAAAGATACGTCAACGATTTTACTTCGCAAACTCGCGAGGTGATCCGTCTTAAAGATTTCCGTAGAATCACCTCGCCAGCATCGACTCGCACGGTGATCGAGACAGGAGAAAGGAGGATTCCCAGAGGATTTAGGGAGAACACGCGCACACGATTTTCACTCGCCTCGTTCGTCTCCTCGCGGCAAAAGTGCAGGCGGCCGTGTGTTATATTCGCCGTGGCGAGGAACAGTACATCGCATCGCGCAATGAAAATCGGCCGATGAGAGACTCGTGATATGGGTACGAACTGATGTGGGTCAACCACGGAGCGTGTATGTCCCTCGATAATGAATAGCGAAACGCGGTAAAGTTCACCGTAAAACGTAAACACAGAAAAACCAAAAATGATGAAAAATATTAAATTTTCATGATTTTTTTTATTTTGTTAATTAAAGATGATAGTTTTTCATTGTTAAAGAACAGAGATAATGTCTGAAATATGATCGTTTTGTTGTTATAAAAAAAAATCACAAAAATCTGAAAAAAATGATTTTTTGAAAAAAAAAAATTGATTTTTTCTAAAAAGTTACAGTATTGGGTACGATACGTACATGGGTACGAAATGATGTGGATCAATCATGGAGCGTGTATGTCCCTCGATAATGAATAGCGAAACGCGGTAAAGTTCACCGTGAAAACGTAAACACAGAAAAACCAAAAATCACGAAAAATATTAAATTTTCATGATTTTTTTCGATTTTGTTCATTGAAGATGATAGTTTTTCATTGTTACAGAACAGTGATAATGTTTGAAACATGATCGTCTTATTATTGTGCAAAAAAATCACAAAAAACTGCAAAAAAATGATTTTTTGAAAAAAATTTTTTTTTTTTTTTCTAGAAAGTTACAGTATTGGTTGCGATACGTACATGGGTACGAACTGATGTGGGTTAACCACGGAGCGTGTATGTCCCTCGATAATGAATAGCGAAACGCTATAAAGTTCACCGTGAAACGCGAACAAAGAAAAACCAAAAATCACGAAAAATATTAAATTTTAATGATTTTTTTCGATTTTGTTAATTGACAATGATATTAGTTCATTGTTACATAACAGTGATAATATCTGAAACATTATCATTTTGTTATTATTCAAAAAAATTACAAAAATCGGTAAAAAAAAATTATTTTTTAAATAAAAAATTATTATATCTAAAAATTTACTGTGTTGAATGAATTATAATGTTAGGAGAAAAATAATAATTGCTATAAAATTACAATTGCGATTACTTATTATAAAAATCATGAAAATCTGCCAAAAAATATGAATTTTTGAAAAAAAGATTATTATTTCTGAAAATTTACAGTGTTCAGCAAATTATAATGTTAAAAAAATAATAATAATTGCTAGAAAATTAGAATTACGCTAAATTATTACTCATTTTATGGAAAAAAAATCAATTTTATTATTTTTTTTGTCGACAAAAATGATTTTTTTCGCTAAATAATTGGAAATAAATTTATTTCACGTTGTTGGTGGACGAAGGTGGGTGATGGAAAGGTGGATTTAGTTACGAAGGGATCTTTTCGCGAGGGTGTCCGAGCATACGCGCGGCCTCTTTCGATCCTCTTCGTATTCTTCGCGTTTTGTCTTCTTTTTTTGTTCCGTAAACGTCTCGTCTCGGACGCTTGACGAATTACGGATCGTTTCACGCCTATAATATGCCTTCTCACGTCGCGAACGATGGAAACTCAGTGTCCTGGTATTATTCGAAGACACCGGGGGTGTCGGAGAGCCATGCTCTTCAAACCCTCGTGAAAAATAAGAAGAGGCTCACGACGACTCTTTGCTGCGTGGCGATCCTCTCGGGGGTGGTTTTCTCTTTCTCTTTCTGTTCTGTTGCACCAGCGGAGATTTCTGCCACACGCAAACGACAAAGCCGAAGCGCCTTCGAAGACTTAAGTCCGCACGGTCGTGGCACGAATAATGCGTTTTGGGATTAAGGAGATGCTTTTTTGGACCACCCAAAGTAAAAAAAAACGTGGGGGATGAAGAGAGCAGGGGTTGAAAATCGGGATCGACATCGAGGATCGAAGGTCGTCTGTATTTTTGTCATAAACAAACTGTTCAATAATAATAAATTTGTCAGGATCGAATTATATTGAAAAAAATCAAAATTCCAAAATTTATCTAAATTTTTGAGGGTTTTTGATGTTAAATTCTTATAATTATTTGGTCGAGAATATATCGAAGGTAGAATAGTGAAATTTACGATATTTTTTCGTAACCGACAGTATAATTAAACTTAATTTCCCCCAAAAGTGAAAAAAAGTAAAATTTGTTATGATTTTTGAACTTTCGACCAACAAATTGCTAAAATCAAGGGGAAAAAAATGTCACCTATTGGAAGATATTCCAAAATATATCCCAAAAAATACAAAATCCCCCAAAATCTAATTTTTAAATCGCAATATTAATCAATAATCCGAAATACGATTAAAAAAAATTTTTTTTTGAGATCAATGATTCAAGTATCAATTTTTTTTATTAATCCCAAACATTTCGATGGTTTCAGATGATCGAATATAAATTGAATACTACCTACAGAAATCGTCGAGGGAAACTGATCGAGACTTCATCGAGAAAAGAGGGAGAGAAAGAGAAAAAGAGCTACACTACCCAATTTTTCCCATGGACCTAACTGTCTTCGATACATCAACCATGCGATAGTCTCGAGGCACCCAATATTTGAGGATATCTCGTTTCAATTGAAAATCAACATCGATAGATGGTGAAATAAAAAAATTTAAAAAACGCTTGCACACCAATTTTTCACACACGAAAAACCGTCTCGTCGGTGTGTAATACGTGTGAGAAACTGCGAGGGAAACTGAGATCGGAGCCATCGAGTTTTTGAAACGGGAACCGCGATCCGAGGGAGTGAGACAAAAAAAGTATTCTGGGCCTTGGCACTGTGTGCGAAGGGCCTTACCGGGCGGAAAAATCTAACGTGTAAAAAAAGAAAGCAAAGAAAGGTCCGCTCCTACCCCATAACGGATTCTGGGGTGGCGAACGAGCCGGTGGTGTACCTCGTGGAAATAAAAAAGACCTTGTGCGCGCACACCCCGAAGAAAATATAAAAAACAAAAAAAAACCGTAAGGGGAGGGGGTAAAAAAAATCGGCGTTCCGTTTTTCCTCCAGCGATCGCTCAGACCCGTCCGTTTTCTCGTTTCTCGAACGTTCGCATGTGCGCGAACCGAGTTAGAAAACGATCGAGAGGGAACGACGTTGTCGGAGCTCTCGCGGAAAAGACGGCGCTTTTCTTTTTTTCGTTCCTTATCTTTACGATATTTGCGAGTATTATCTCTCACTGTAGAGTACGAGTGGCACACACGACCCGGGATTTTACTCTCGACGATGGCGAGCTCGAGTGCCACGAAACGGTTTTAGTTTGCTTCTCTCGGAGATGTTTTTTTTTTTTGGTTTTTCTTTTTTGGTTTTTTTTTGCTTTTATCTTTGAGGAATTAATCAACCTCCATGGCGAGCCAACGTGTCGTTGGAGGGGAAACTGGGTTACGGTTTCTTGCAGGTAATTGTGCAATCTTCGAATCGTTATTTTGATAAATAATACAAAAAATTTTAGAAATAAAAAAAAGGAGTAAGTAAGAAATGGAGCTACGAGATTGGGACGATTTTAACCACGTACTCTTATCATTATGCAATCGCCTCGCGTAGAGCTAATTGATCGAGACGTCACAGCACGTAAAACGAGGTCGATCCCCTCCTTTTTCTTAGTATGTAAATGTATGCACGTGTTTTAGGTACGTGTGTTTTTGTGTGTTATTTATACAGTTTTCTAGCGTTCGCCGCTGACTAAATAGCCTCTCCCACTCTGCTATGTGTCTTCTCCTACTACTGCTTTCGACAATAAAGCCAGGTCCACTTTAAAACAATGCCGAGCTATCAGATAAATGGCTTTTTCAATAAAGCGAGAGAGAGAGAGAGAGAGAGAGAAAGAGGTGGACAGAGTTCCTGACTCTGGGGTTGCATGAGGGCTGTCCACTGCAGAACAACCGATGTCACGCGGCGATTAACTTCAAACATACCCCCCCCCCCCCCCCCCCCCCCACTGGTGTACCAACCCCTCTTGCGACATTTTTTACCGAGCACTTATCAAATAATTATTTTTTTTGCTTGATTTACACGAAAACAGAGGAATAAAAAAGGTTTTGGGAATTTTTGGTTGGGGTTTTCTGGAATTCTTGGGGAAAGGGGACTGGGGATTCGTGATTAGCAGTTGAACATATTGATAGGGGGTGATACAATGTGAATAGGGGGTGATAAATGAAGTTTTTTGAATAAAACAATTTTTTTTGCTAATGATTAATTGGTTTATTAAAATGACAGTAAGTTGTAAAATTTGGGGAGTGACGATTTCTCTATTTGTAGGGATTGTTCAGAATTATTCAAGCTTTGAAACTATGCTTGGTTTGTCGAGCTGCGAAGATTTTACGAATTTTGATTAATTTTTTAATCTGTACCATCGATTTATCACAATTTTACCCTTAATTTCGTCGATATCCAAATTATCGTCAGTCTACTTATTTATGTAGCTCTTACTGCTCTCTCTCTATATCCTGATATTAATTAACCAGAATCCACGATCTGGTCGTGAGAAAATTAAATTTTTCAATTTTTCCAAAAACCATCAAAAATTGACAAAAAAAAAAATTCTCCTTCCCTAAATAATTCTATTGATGAATATCTCACCAATGCATAGACACGTATGAAATTTCTCTCCAAATTAAAAAAATTTCACGTAAAAACGCAAAAAAAAGACGAAAATCTTTTTTTTCAGCCATGCATAAAAACATGATTGGGTCGTATCTCCTGACGCAATTTTTGTCCTTGAAAAGGGTGAATCCTGTTAGAGAGATTCTCTGATATCGATTAACGAGAATTCACGATCTGACCCTAAAAAATTCAAATTTTTCAATTTTTCCAAAAACGATCGAAAATCGAAAAAAAAAACAATTTTTTCTTTTCCCAAGTCATTCTTCCCATAAATCTCTCACCAATGCATACTCACGTACAAAATTGCTCTCAAAATTTAAAAAAACTCCACATAAAAACCCAAAAAAAGACGAAAATCTTTTTTTTTCAATTTTTTTTGCAACCATCGATAAAAACTCGATCGGTTCGTATCTCGTGCCTCAAACTTTATCCCCGGAAAGGGTGAATTTTTCATAACGTATTTACGGTAGCCAGTAATCTCGCGCGAAGCTACTCCGTACGAAGACGAGGACGCCGGGGCATCAGAACTTTCTCTGTACATCGTAGATATTTTTTCTCTCTTCTTTTTCTTCTCCCTCCCACATATGCATCGAGTACACAGCGCACCCGTACGTACGGTGATACGTATATACCGAGCGTATGAACACACGTAAATATACAAAGTGCATACGTATAGGTCGTGGCACACGGGGTCAGGAATGCCCTTAATAAAGTAAGCGAGAGCAGCCGAGGGAATTTGCCGGCTCGTTAGCAGTGAGGAAATACATTCGTATTCTCATTCGCGCACGCACTTAAACACACACATATCTACACACATACATATATATATATATATATCATATAAAAAAAAATTTAATCAGAATTCTGTCACCGTTCAAAAAAGAATATATATATATTTAATTATATTAATATATTAATTACGAGTATATATATATGATATATATATAATTATATAGTATATATATATATATAATATATAATAATATCATTAATATATTAATTATATATATATATATATCTATAACGTATATAATATAATCATATATAATAATATATATAATTAATATATATTATAATATTATAATTATAATATTATTATACATATATAAATAGTATATAATATATATATTAATATATATATAATTAATATATTATTATAATTAAATATATATATATATATATTCTTAAATATATATAAATCGTATAATTAAATATAAATATAAATATATATATATACATATATATATATATATATATATTTTAACGGTGGCCGAATTCTGATAAATTTTTTTTACTGTTTTACGTATATATATAAATATACGTAAGACAGTAAAAAAGAAAATGTAAATCAGAATTCTGTCACCGTTAAAAAATCGTAAGATCGTGGTGAACGAGATAATAAAAAAAAGTGAACAAACGTATAATTATCGAATTGTACAAATGTGTCGATCGATCGATGCGATAAGATAGAGCGATTATGAGAGAGAGGGAGAGAGAGAGAGACGTTCGTGAGCGTTTATAGGGAAAACCGGTAGTCGGACAACCTGTCAGTGAGACTCGTAGAGCCGTAACATGCACACCTTGCCCATTGGGAGAAGTGAGGAAGCCGTGAGAGAGAACGAGAGAGAGAGAGAGAGAGACAGGCACAGAGAGAGAAAGAGAGAGAGGGAGAGAGAGATAGGGAGACCGGACAATTAACGCTAATGAAATGGAGTACACCTCTACCCGGTGTCTCTCGCGAGAAGTTGATGCGAACGAGAGCTCGAACCCCCACCCCCCTCCTCCTTTCCTCCTCCTTTCCTCCTCCCGACATCTCTCGCTTCCCTCGCTCTCTCGCGGTCGCCATAAGATCTTGGAGATAAGAGAACCGCGAGGCGGCAGCACACTCTATAGACCCCTATGTACAACTATACGTACGAATGTATATATGTATAGAGAAGCGTATAATATGCACGGGGAGTTCAGCATACTGTAAGAATAAGGAGAGACAGAGAGAGAGGGAGGGTGGGGGAAGCGCGAGTGCTTCTCTTCGTGTTCCGGTCACCCGGTCCCCACGGTACTGCCACGTTTCTCACAGTAGCCCGGCGCGTGTACTCACCCGACTCCGCTCGCGCATATACCCGGTGATTCGAACGAAGCCGACGGGCTCGTAAAAAATTTTTTTTTTCCGACGAATGGAAATAAAATTGTCGAAATTGTAGAAAAAGAAATCGAGGGGAGATAATAAGCACGGAACGAGAGATCAAGGGAGCGGTTATTGAAGTGCAAGTCAAACAATACTATTTTCTTTTATTTCCTCGTTACATGTCGTAACGAAAGAAAATTTTTCTCATTTGCAATTTTAATTAGGGCGATGCATGGGGGGATTTTTTGATAAGGGGGGATTGAAATTTTTTTAATTAATTGGGTCGATCGATGGTTGGTTTTTTTGACACGATATTTTTTATGCGATTTTTCGATGATAGGGAAAATAAAAAAAATAGTTAATTAATGTCATTAATCAACCATTAATCGTTGTTTTCGGAAATTGAATAAATTCTGCACGTACGGAATAAAGAAAATGACGCCTGTGCAAAAATAATTTCGTAAATCGAATAGACAGTTCGTGATTAACCGCTTTAATAAAAGTGCTCACCTGAGTTGTCAATTTCTGCCGCTAGAGGGTAGGTTACCGAGCCCGAAGCGCTCTCTATCGTATACATATTAGTACTTACGTACATGTCAATCGCGCTGAAAGTCAAACAAACGTAACGAAAGAAAAATTGTCTCATTTGCAATTTTTTTTTAAACAACGATCCATAGAAGTTTTTTTTTAATAAAAGATAATTGAAAATTTGTTAATTAATTGTATCAATCAATGACTGGTTTTTTATCCACAAAATCAAAGAATTTCTATGCAGATGATTTATTTCAGCTCTACCAGCGACTTTTTTCTATAATAGGAAAAATAAAATTTTTTTTTAATTAGTCCCTTTAATCAACCACTAATTGTTACTTTCCGAAATCAAATAAATTCTACACATACGAAATAAAGAAACCGCCGCCTGTGCAAAAATAATTTCGTGAATCGAATAGACAGTTCGTGATTAACCGCGTTAATAAAAGTGCTCACCTGAGTTGTCAATTTCTGCCGCTAGAGGGTAGGTTAGCGAGCCCAAAGCGCTCTCTATCGTATACATATTCGTACGTACGTACACGTAGAGTTCGCGCGGGAGATTCTAGCGGCGCGAAGGAGGATGTGAGGGCGTGAGACTCCGCGAGTGTGGGAGAGTACAAGGCGCACACATTGTGCTTGTAAGTGTTAGGAGAGAAGCGGGCAGAGCTCTCTCCCTCTCTCTCTCTCCTATCGTGTATTAGTACAGTACTGGTATATGACGTATATAACTATATACATAAACTCAGCGGTTACTCGGCTCGCAGAGAGTCTTCGTGCCCGAAGTCTCATTTCTCGTGTGAACTGACCACATGGGTCACGTACCTATTATCATTTCCCTCGGCGATGTTCGAGAAACGAGACGAGCTATGGTGGGTGAATGAGAGAGATGGAAGGCTCGTGGGGGCAAAGGAGGGGGGCGAGGCAGAAGAGGACTTGGTGTATAGAAGGAAAAGGTATAGGGGCCTAAGCGAGAGCGCGAAGAATGAAATCTAGATCGCCGGAAGTCGCCTCGTAATTAACGCGCGCCGTCGCTGTCGGGGAACTCTCCGCACCGGGCGAAACAAGCGGCGAAGTGGTGTACCCGGGGTAGGAGGAACGCATCGAAAAAGAATGAAAGAGTTAGAGGCTATCGCGAAAGAGTCGTGAGAGAGAGAGAGAGAGGGAGCGAAAGAGAGAGAACGAGTGAGGGAGCGAGAGAGCGAGAAGGGGGGCGGGGGAGGAGGTAGAAGGAACGATGGTGGGGTTGAAGAGTGCCGAGTGAAAGAAAATATTCGCGTGGACGGAGATGGTAGATCCGAGTGGTGGGGGTATCGCGGGAAAATGGTATTATACGGGGTACGAGCTTGTGTGCGCGCGGTAACGTGCGCGTGGACCCGCGGCGGAGAGCGCGCGTGACCCGTTAAAAGGTCGCTCTCGTCGCGCGAATCCTCAACGAGGATGACCAATGTACCTGGTGTATCGTCGGTAAGGTATTCGATAAGGAATCGTTTATCAATTTACATTGATTAACTTTTTATTACGAGTAATTAAATTATTGTTTTTTCTTGGGTATTTGTTTCATTTGATTTTGATTTCTTTGGGTATGTAAAATCATTCTTATCGGTCGAACAATTATATCATTATTGAATCGCAATGATAGTTAATTAATTAATTTGATTAATTAATGATAGAAATCGCTCTAAAGTTGTTACTGTAATGATAAATTAATTATTATTATTATATTATTATATTATTATTTTATTATATCACTATATTATTACATTATATTATATTATTATAATTATATTAATATATTAATATATTATTATATTATTATAATTATATTATTATGTTATTATAATTATATTAATATATTATTATATTATTATACTTATATTATTATATTATTATGTTATTATAATTATATTATTATTATTATATTATTATGTTATTATAATTATATTATTATTATTATATTATTATGTTATTATAATTATATTAATATATTATTATATTATTATACTATTAATATATTATTATATTATTATACTTATATTATTATATTATTATAATTATATTAATATATTTTTATAATTATATTATTATTTTATTATATTATTTATTATGTTATTTCTCCGTGCTCGACGAATTCTTCAATAATTCTTACTACACCCCTCATTTCATTGCGCAGGGTTGAGATTTCAATGCGAGAAACTGGAATCGGATATTATTCTCGAAAATCTCACGCGCGTGTTGCGTACAAGCTCGCCGATGAATTTTTCCCTCTTGTATACGTAAGAATGGTAAACGGGGGTTGGGGGTGGAGGGTCGCAAAGAGAGCGAGCGGAAAACCTGGGGGACGACGAGTTTGTGTATGTACGAGAAGGACAGTGACGATGACGTTTTCGACGTTGAACGTGGGGTACGTGACTACGACGATGAGAAAAAGAACGGAAGGGTTGGGCCCCCGCATGATACGCAAGAGATTCGTTCTTTCGTAGAACGAACGGACAAACGGACGGACGGACGGATGGACCGAGGTCGTATTTTGACGATCGGACGGGCACACAGGGTTATAGTTGGCAGCTGTTGTTTTGTTGAGTTGCGCAAGCCGGCTAATGCGCCTGTGCCTATGCGTTTGTGTGTGTAAAAGGACTTTTAGGATACAGGAAGGGATGCGAGCGAAGACGAGCACGCGCGAGAACGGCTGTCCACGAGGGTGGCGCTGTTTTGCTGTTAGCGCTCGTCACGAGCCCGGATCAACGTCGTCGAAGAGACTTTTCCGTCACGAAAGGGAAAAATGAAAAGGATTTACTAAGTCGTCGATCAATATTGTACAAGAATGAAATTCGATGCAAAATTTAATACGGTAATGTGCGATGCATTTGTTTCTGATTTATTTCGCACGGAAATATCGAACGAGTGACAATTTTTTGAAATTATTTACGAATTTAGAGAGAAAATATAATAAATCAAATGGATGAGACAATTTTTTTTGAAAATTCATAAGAATTTTTCATTTTTTTCTGATAAAATTTATTCATCGAATAGTTGACAGATGCGTCGAGTAACGAAATAAACGACGAGAGAAGATCAAAAAATTAAAAAATTTATAAGAATTTTTCATTTTTTTCTGACAAAATTTATTTATCGATTATTTAACAAATACGTCAAGTAATGAAATAAGCGACGAGAAGAATTCGAAGAATTTTGAAATTTATAAGAATTTTTCTTTTCTTTTCTGATAAAATTTATTCATCGAATATTTAACAGATGCGTCGAGTAACGAAATAAACGACGAGAGAAGATCAAAAAATTAAAAAATTTATAAGAATTTTTCATTTTTTTCTGACATAATTTATTTATCGAATATTTAACAAATACATCAAGTAACTAAATAAACGACGAGAAGAATTCAAAGAATTTGAAAATTTGTAAGAATTTTTCATTTTTTTCTGATAAAATTTATTTATCGATTATTTAACAAATACGTCAAGTAATGAAATAAACGACGAGAAGAATTCGAAGAATTTGAAAATTTATAAGAATTTTTCATTTCTTTTCTGATAAAATTTATTCATCGAATATTTAACAGATGCATCAAGTAACGAAATAAACAACGAGAGAAAATCAAAAAGTTTGAAAATTTATAAGAATTTTTGATTTTTTTCTGACAAAATTTATTTATCGAATAATTAACAAATATATCGAGTAACTAAATAAACGACGAAAAGAATTCAAAGAATTTGAAAATTTGTAAGAATTTGTCATTTGTTTCTGATAAAATTTATTCATCGAATATTTAACAGATGCGTCGAGTAACGAAATAAATGACGAAAAAGAAATTAAAAAATTTGAAAATTTATAAGAATTTTTCATTTTTTTTCTGATAAAATTTATTTATCGATTATTTAACAAATACGTCAAGTAATGAAACGAGAAGAATTCGAAGAATTTGAAAATTTATAAGAATTTTTCATTTCTTATCTGATAAAATTCATTCATCGAATATTTAACAGATACATCAAGTAACGAAATAAACAACGAGAGAAAATCAAAAAGTTTGAAAATTTATAAGAATTTTTCATTTTTTTCTGACAAAATTTATTTATCGAATAATTAACAAATACGTCAAATAACGAAATGAACGACGAGACAAATTCTCTATCATCGTAAGGCTGTGGTGAGAGAATCATGAAAGGGTTACAGCTTGTTATGTACGCTGGTCCCTCCCTCTCTCTCCTTCTCATCCATTCTTCGTTCTAGTATTTCCCCTGGACCAAAAATTCTGACGAGCACGACGACCGAGACGACGCACATGACGTAGGGATAATATTAAAAGCATCGAACTTCCCGTTCTCGGTATGGTTTTCCATTCAATACGCATCGTCCACCTTCTTGTTCCACCCCCCTCGATAATACACGGCTGGACACGAACGACATTAGCGATCGGGTTATATCTATATCTATATGTATATAAGCGTCATCTTGCAGCTTGCGCAATCGACGAAAACCAGTTTTCGCTTCTGCACTCCATGTGCGCGTGTGTACGAGCTTATTGTGACGAACGATTATATTGTGCGCAGGGTGAAAGGTGGAAGGGGCGAGCGCGGGTCACGAATTGATTATGGACGATGTGCTAACAATGATAATAATTACAACTGTCATTTCAATCATAAATTATAAGAACGAAGTACAAAAATAAATTATTTATCGTAATAACGATTATTAATATTATTGATAATATGAAAAATTTAATTATTTTTTATTTTTATTTGTTTATTTTAATTTTGGGAAAATTGTGAGATATTTTTTAATCATAATGGTTATAATATTATTCATCATAATAATTATATATTAATCGTCATATTAAAATAATCATAATAATAATTATAATATATTAAATTAATATTAATATTAATATTAATATAAGAAAATAGTTAATATTAAAATTAATATTAATATATTAAAGTCATAATAATATATTAAAAGTAATATTCATATTAATATAATAAAATCATAATAATATATTAAAATTAATATTCATATTAATATATTAAAATTAAAATTAATATTAAAATTAATGTTAATATAATAAAATCATAATAATATATTAAAATTAATATTCATATTAATATAATAAAATCATAATAATATATTAAAATTAAAATTAATATTAATGTTAATATAATATAATAAAATCATAATAATATATTAAAATTAATATTAATATAAATATAATAAAATCATAATAATATATTAAAATTAATATTAATATTAATACAATAAAATCATAATAATATATTAAATATAATAACAATATTAATAATAATAGTAAAAATAATAATATTGGTAATAGTAATTGACAAAAAGGGACAGGGTTAAGGAACGAAGAAAGTCGTTGGTTCGAGGAGTCACGAAATAGACGACTATCACGGCTATATCTTACCGCACGAGGGTTTTTTTTTTTTTATTCACGTAGCGTAGAGAGCCAGGGGTGAGTTTACCCCCTTCTAGCCAGCATACCTTGCAATGGATTCCACGGTTTCTTGCTTGCGGTGAGTAAAAACGAGAGAGAGGGAGAACAAGGTAGAAAAAAAAACGTGCGATAAAAGAAAGAAGAGATCAGGGGGTTGCTGCCCTTAGCGCGCGCGCGTCACGTAAAAATCCCGAGGGCTGGAAGGCTATTAATATATTTTTTTCTGCTCGCACCCCTATTTAGCATAGGCCAGTGGATAGTTCATCGTGAGAGTAAGAGAGAATAAGGGAGGGGGGAGGGATGAAAGAATAAAAAAAAGAAGGAAGAAGGGAAGAGAAGAGGAGAGAGAAAAAAACGGTGGAGACACCCCGGGTAATGTGGCCCAACCCTTTGAAAATTGTCATGAGAAAAAAACAGCTGGCACGTCGTGGAAAAACCAACCGACGAATTTTTGGCTGGACCTTCTTCGTTTTGTTTTTTTTTGCTTCTTTTTTTATTCGTATACGAGGCGACGACAATTATTTCCGAGGGATGATTCGAATCAAATTAACGTTATACAATAATTAACGGTTTAATGTTTTTTCTTCTTTCTTTTTTTTTTTGAATTGTTTACGAGTCGACGAAAATTATTTTTAAGGGATGATTCCATCCATATTAACGTTTTAATATTTTTCCTTCTTTGTATTTTTTTTTATTTGTTTATGAGGCGGCAATAATTATTTCCAAGGGATGATTCGATTTTAATTAACTTTATAAAATGATTAACTTTTTAACATTTTTCTTTCTTCCTTTTTTTATAAATAATAAAAAAAAGAAAGAAGGAAAAATGTTCAAAAGTTAATCATTTTATAATATTATTATTTTTCTTTCTGTTTTTTTATTGTTTACGAGTCAACCAAAATTATTTCCAAGGGACGATTCGATCCAAATCAACGTTCTAAAAAATAATTAACTTTTTAAAATATTTCGCTCTGTTTTTTTGTTTATTTACGAGTCGACAACAATTATTTCCAATTGACGATTCGACTCAAACTAACGTTATAAAAAAAATAATTAATTTTTTAATATTTCCTACTATTCTAATTAAAAAATCAAAATCATTAGAAAGTCATTAACACCTCCTTAATTTTTCCGGTCGAAAATCATCCCCATTCGTTGATAAAAATATTTCGCATTTGTTTACGATCGTGTTTACGGTAATATAAACACGTATCGGTGAGCGTCGCGATGATACGCGAGAGAGTTTACAAAAGCTCTCGCGGGAAAAAGCCATTTCGTTATTACTTCGAACGTAATTAATTTGTTTCACCTCGAGGGGGCCTCGGTCGATGTCCAGAGCGCGAGATAGAAAGTAGGGAGAGTAATTAATCCCCGTGGTTTGCGCGATCCTCCGGTGAGCTCTTCTACGCCGTTTCATCGCGACGAGCTTGACAAACGCGCGAGGAAAGTCGCACGAATACGCGCTCACCCCCCCCCCCCCTTCCCCCCTCACACCGACCCTCTGGCCGTTTCCCTTTTTTTTTGCTGATTCGCCCGAGGCCTCAGCATCTGATGAAGAACGTTGATATATTTTCACGTATCTCACCCCCGAGGTCGAACAATTTTTGTTTGTTTGTTTGTTTTTTACTCAATTTTTTTTTTTTTTTTTTTTTTTTTGGTTTCTTTTCGATTGGATCGAATTTCATTCCGTCGGTTCAAAGTACGGTGACGGTATGGAGTTGTTTAGAGCGTTACTATGGAATATGGAATTATTAATGTAACTGTGATGACGTTGAATAATCCGAGTTATAGTTGTGGGGTTGAAAAAAGGGGGAGGAAAAAAAATTTAGCTCGATTTTTTTAAAAATTCGTTTGTTTTCGAAACGATGAAAACAGTTAATTAATATTTGCTCGAAAGGAAAGGTGAGGTAACAATGAAATGATGAAACGAGAATAAAATTATAATTTTTATTTTAGGAAATGTTTATTTTTTTTAAATTTTATTAATAAATATAAGTTTGATAAAAATTTAGTCAATTTTGATCTAATTTTGTTTTATTGACGTTATACCGTTGGAGTAATATCAATTCATCTCCACCAATATATTTATTACCACTCGATACTTTTTCCATTTTTTAAATCAATTTTAGATAAAATTCAATTATTTTCATTTTTTTTCCTACGAATCAATAAAAAAGTTAATTAATATTTGCTCAGAACGAGTTAACTCAAAATCGTAAATGAAACAATGAAACAAGAATCAAATTATAATTTTTATTTTACAAAATGTTTGTTTTTTTTAATCAACTTTATTAAAAAATACAATTTTGATAAAAATTCAATCAATTCCGATCTAATCTCGTTTTATTGACGTTATACCATTGGAGTAAAATCAATTCATCTCTACCAACACATTTATTACCACTCGACACTTTTTCCATTTATTCAAAATCAATTTTAGAAAAAATTCAATTATTTTCATTTTTTTTGCTACGAATCAATAAAAAAGTTAATTAATATTTGCTCGGAACGAGTTAACTCAAAATCATAAATGAAACAATGAAACAAGAATCAAATTGTAATTTTTATTTTACAAAATGTTTATTTTTTTGTTTATCCAATTTATAAAAAAAAAGTAATTTTGATAAAAATTCAATCAATTCCGATGTAATCTCGTTTTATTGACGTTATACCATTGGAGTAAAATCAATTCATCTCCACCAATATATTTATTACCACTCGATACTTTTTACCCCCTCCCCCACCCTCGACCCACTAATAATCCAGCTGGCTCGACGTCCCCGTGATCGAGTCACGAGTATTTCTCGGGGCATGGTACATGCTCATGAATTCAAACCAGTGGCTTCATTTTTGTCGCACCCTCGATTTTTCCCAAAATACAGCTATATGTATTTTTCTCGTTGGCTCAACGGTCTCATTACCGCTTATGGTAGATGTGAAAAACGCTACGATGTTGATTCGACCAAGGCACGAAAGAATCAGGGCCATTCATGTCCTAAGAGTAAAAGGGACGAAAAGGGAGAGAGAGAGAGAGAGAGCGAGAGAGAGAATCACGTTTTCACGTAACTCACCCCCTAACGGACAACCAAGCGTTTTATTCACGTCAAAATCGATCTGGCACATATTCCATGTGTGCATAAATATATATACATATATATACGTGTATTTCCTATAGCGCAAACGAGCTAAAACGAATGCGTTTGCATATGGCGAACGCATATGGTCGAACGGTCAAAAAAGAGGGTGGTTCCACAAATGACCAAGCGGACGAGATAAATCCGTCTCTCTTCAGCCCCCCCCCCCACCCCCCACCCCCCCGGATTGTATTTTGCGCATGATCGAGGGTCGAGCCAAAAAAAAAGAAGAAATCGTAACGTACACCTCGATGTTGTGTACCAACGTCACTTTTTTTAGCGAAAAAAAATCATTTTTTTGGGACGAAGTTTTTGACGATGTTCCCAAGTTCGTGATCGTTCATCAATTATATCGGAAGTAAGGAAATCGGACGATCGAAAGAACGTGTGGATGGATCAAATTTGTTTTTGGGACTGTTTTTACATTTTTTTATTTGTTTTTGTGGTTTTTTTGCTTTTTTAGGGAGAAAAAATCATTTTTTTGGTACGAAATTTTTTACAGTGTTCCCAACTTCATGATCGTTCATCAATTATACCGGAAGTGAGGAAGTGTGACGTTCGAAAGAGCGCGTAGGCGGATAAAACTTGTTTTTGGGACTGTTTTTCGGTTTTTTTTATTTGTGTTTTTGCATTTTTTGCTACGAATTTTTCCACAATGTTCGCAACTTCATGATCGTTCATCAATTATACCAGAAGTGAGGAAGTCTAACGTTGGAAATATCGTGTAGACGAATAAAACTTGTTTTTGGGACTGTTTTTACATTTTTTATTTGTTTTTGTGGTTTTTTTGCTTTTTTAGGGAGAAAAAATCATTTTCTTGGAACGAAATTTTTCTCGATGTTCCCAACTTCATGATCGTTCATCAATTATACCGGAAGTGAGGAAGTGTGACGTTCGAAAGAGCGCGTAGGCGGATAAAACTTGTTTTTCGGACTGTTTTTCGATTTTTTAATTTGTCTTTTGGCGTTTTTTGCTACGAAATTTTTCACAATGTTCCCAACTTCATGATCGTTCATCAATTATACCGGAAGTGAGGAAATCGGACGATCGAAAGAGCATGTAGATGGATAATATTTGTTTTTGAGACAATTTTTACATTTTTGGTTTTATGTTTTTTTGCTTTTTTGCTTTTTTAACGAAAAAAAATCATTTTTTTGGTACCAAATTTTCCCCATATTCCCAACTTCATGATCATTCATCAATTATACAGGAAGTGAGGAAGTCTGACGTTGGAAACAGCGTGTAGACGAATAAAACTTGTTTTTAGGACTGTTTTTACATTTTTTGTTTCGTTTTTTTTTCTTTGGCAGCGGAATGAATAAATCCACGATTTCTTGAGTGAGCTACAAAAAAAGTCTTCAACGAATACTTCCACGTGATTTGCCCCCCCCCCCTACCCCCCTGCTAAGACAGAAGGTCGTATAAATTCACGTCCTAAACGCGCCCGTCTCGAATCGCAACCAAGTAATTTTATAACCGTAAATCGGCTTCTCAACGATCATCCTCGCTCTCGAGGCAAGAAACGCATATAAAAAAAAAAAAATACGCAAACGAAACAGAAAAACGAAGTACGTAAGAGAAAAACAAGCGAATGTTACGAGAGGCTCGAGAGTTTGAAACAAAACCAACCAAAAAAAGACCCACGAACCGAAAAAAGCAAATCCAAAGACAAAAAATAAACCAAAAAAGGAACGAGGAGAAAGGTTATCGCATGATGTACGAACAAAACAAAAAACCATCGACCTAGAACAACAAAAAAACAAAAAAGAAATAAAAAAAAAACTCAGACACCGGAGCATCGTGTGTATAAATTGTATGCAAAGAGGTGGAAAGACGAGAGAGCCGCTCCTTAATTTAGTTAATTTAGATTTTATCCGTTACTCCCCAGAGGGGGTTGCAAGGAGAGCTGAAGGGGTGGAGGGGGTTGAGAATAAGAAACGTCGAAAAAAAGTGTAGGAAAAACAGTTTTGCGGGACGTCGTAACGAGGGGTGCAACATACATATATAGATATGTACAAAAGGGGTAGTTTTTGGGAGGCTTGCGAAACTAGGAAGGGGTGGCGAGGGGATGAATAACAGAAAGTGAACGAGAGAGAGAGAAAGAGAGAGGGACACCGGCACCTAGAAGTCGAGGTCTCGTACGATATACACCGAGGGTTAACGGGTTCGCGACGAAGGGGTTGAAAATCATCCCCTCGAAATTATTATATACTTATTTAAGGCTTCTGGTTTTCTTTCGCCTACTTCCTACGTGTATTTATATATACGAGCCTCTCTCTCTCTCTCTCTCGTCACGTCCACGAACGGGACGTTTTTTTTACATCTCCATCCCCCTCGAGGAAAAAAAAAGCAAATTTCCTGGCCCCAACCTTGCGCCATTCCCAAAGTCCTCGCTCAGGCCGCAGAGAGCGGCAAGTTCCTTCACCCTTGTTCGCTTTTTGTTTTTTTTTTCCTCGGCATTGTTTTTTACCCGAAAATCCTCGTAGCCGTTTTCTCTTCTCTCGCCTCTTTTTTTTCTTTCGTCCCTCGTAATCCACCGTGCCTGTTTATTCCCAAATTTTTTGTTTCACCTGCTTTATTGTAATCGGTGTGAAATCATAACCGATCGCGGTGCCCCTCTCTCTCGACTCCCGTGTGTGAGCTCGAGATGTTTTTAAACGCGCAAAAAGTAACGGCTCGCTACTGAGATACCAGTTTTTTGCCTTATTTTTTTTCATTGTTTCATTCTCCCCCTCGCTCATATCCTTGACAAGAAGAGGAGACGAGAAATTGAATGCAAAAAATTGAAAACAAAAAAAACACAGAACGAGAAAAATCACGCTCGTAGAACGGCTGTGCGCGGTTACGAGGTAAAAAATTTACGGTTTTAAAATCACGCGAGAAATTATTATGCTCGAGAGAGGACGTGGCGATGCGAAGGAGCGTGGACGAGAACGCGCGCGCGCGTCTGCCAGAAAGGGGCACGAATTAAGGCGCAATTGTTTCGTGTGGAATCTCGTCCCTTTTTTTTCTTGAAAAAGAAAAGAAAAAAAAGAGAAGCAAAAACAAAATTTATTTATAATTTGTTATTTTTAAATTATCCACCAACATTAGAAAATATTTTTAAAAAACACCTCTAGTAAATATCGATAAAAACAAATAGAACAATATTTATGAAAATAATAACAATAATAATAAATTATCTTTATTTATTTATTTTAATCTCGATGAATCACTTCCATTCGGGTAAAATAAACAATTGAAACTTTTAATATCGAATTGTCCACCCTTAAGGCCACCCTTAAAAGGAGATTTAAACAGATCACTGATCGACCCCCCACTACGCTCTCGCACTCCTCGTGCTTGTATTTTATTTTCGATACGAGAGTGGATCGAGTCGAATTTATTCACGTGGTCCCTGGACAAACTCGTCCACGAGAGTTCAGGGGTAGTATTTACTTGACAGGAAACACGCGACCAACAGGGATGACCATCGGTGTTCCTTATAACACACACACACACGTACAGAAAATATACATATATTCAGGGAAGGGGGGGGGGGGGGGTGGCAATATGAAAAGTATCATTGTGACGTGCGAATGTGACTTGGGGCAGGCCACCCCAAGGGTGTAAGAGAGGATGGTGTGGTGGGGGGAAAAAAGTTTGGCGCGTGAGTTTTCTCTCTCTATCTCTGTTTTTTGGGTGTCGGAGTGAAGCGCGTGTGGCATGCCCCAGGCGGGCTCGAACCGAGGGTGACTTACGTCGGACATGTGCAATTTGACCTGTGACCTCGTACCAGCAGAGCGCACACGGTCACTCCGCACATCGAACACCGCAGCCAAATATATTTTGGGGTAAAAATAATACAATTTACGGGATAATGGTGCGTCGAGAGAGATAAAGAGAGAGAGAGAGAGAGGGAGAGTGAGAAAGAGCGAAGGGGCTTTGCATGCCTTAGTGTTTTTCGGCTCGCTTATGGGTTTTGTGAAGGATGCACGCGTTGCATATGTGTCAATATAAATATATATATATGAAATAATATAATATAATATAATATAAAATAAAATAAAATAAAATAATATAATATAATATAATATAATATTATACGATATAATACGATATAATATGATATGATATAATATGATATAATATAATATCATGTAATATAATATGATATAATATAATATCATATAATATAATATGATATAATATAATATTCTATGATATGATATAATATAATAATAATATAATACAATATAATATAATATAATATGGTATAATATAATATTCTATGATATAATATAATATAATAATAATATAATACAATATAATATAATATAATATGATATAATATAATATTCTATGATATGATATAATATAATAATAATATAATACAACATAATATAATATAATATAATATGATATAATATAATATTCTATGATATGATATAATATAATATAATAATAATATAATACAACATATGTAATATAATATAATATAATATGATATAATATAATATTCTATGATATGATGTAATATATAATATATAATATAATAATGTTATATGTAGTATATAGAGGGAGTTACTATATTCAAATAGGGCAATACAGTGCACGAAAATGAGGAGAAAAAATCAGAGAGAGAGAGAGAGAGAGGTATGAAATCGAGAAAGAAGAGAAAGAACTGTAAGGGATGAATGAGAGAGGGATGAATCTCCGAGGGGTGGTCCGAACAATGCAAAAGACGAGACCGTGAAAAGTCCCGCGATGTCCAGTCGGGACCGATCGATCCAATATTCCACTCGAATCCGCACGAAGATTCGACACCAATACACGAAAAACTATCTCGGTCACTTACGGAATTTTTTTTTGTATAATTTTTTATCTCGTTTTTTTTTCGTCCGGTACTTACCCCCCAAGTACTTTTTTTCTAATTCTCCTGCCTTAAGCTTCCCACTCGCCTCCCTGAGAACGACGTCCGGTCGTCTGGAGGAAGATCGAGGCGAACGAGAAGAGAAGAAAAAAATTGTCGATAACAAAAAAAAAACGGATTCTCCCTCGTCAGGGGTGTAATTCTCACGGATTTCCGTCTGGTAAAGTCCTCAGCTGCATTTCCAGAGACAAAAAATCGTCGCGACGTCCTCCATTCGTTTGAATAATTTCATTTTTCATATTTTTTTTTTTTCAATTCAAGAATTACGCAAAAATTTTGTACGAAAATTCTCACGATGGTTGAACTCGAGGGGTTGTTTCTTTAACGGATGAAAATACGTATTATTTCTAAATTCTTGAACAATTTATTTCCGAACCAAGGTTTTTGTAGAAGCCTAGAAAATATCAAGAGAGTTGGGAAAAATAAAATTTTGGTTTCGTCGAGTAAATTAAAATAGCGTTGGGGTTGGACACGAAGTTGGACGATCCAGCTCCCTCGTTACTAACGCGTATAACTATTTTTGTTTCGACGGACCCCTTCGAGACCGAACGCGTACGTCTGCGATGTTAACTGGCACGACGAAGAAAATCTTCGAGTCCGGTGTTAAGATAAAGACTCCCCCCCTCCTCCCCCCCCATCTTCTACTTTACCCATGCACCAAAACATTTTCCTTCGACTGCTTTCTCGACTCTCCCCATCTTTTTTTACTTCTCTCAAGACGCACGCTCGTCCCCTCGACCAGGCATTGCGCACATCCGTTGAAAATCATTCACGTCCACACCCGCGATGCCCCGCGTCGTTTCGTATCGTACGGAAATAAATTTTGTAACGCCAAAAGGAAAAGCCGGGGGAAAAGCACTTTAGACCCTCCACGCGAACAACAACGTCTTCGAGAAATTAAAAGCTGGCGAGGCTATTTGGTTTCGGGAGGAAAACTTTTCGTCGATATCCAGCAGGAAAAATAGAAAATTTTTGGGAAATTTTAATTATTTTTGGGTCGAATAATGTTTATTTTGATATTCAATACGAAATTTGATTAATCGATTAATTAATTTTAAAAAAAATGATTTTTGTATAAAATGACATTAAATAATGCGAAATTAAATTTTTTTTATAAAAATAATTCGAGAAATCTTGGAGAGATTAAAGGCTGGCGAGGCTATTTGGTTTCGGAAGGAAAACTTTTCGTCGATATCCAGCAGGAAAAATAGAAAATTTTTGGGAAATTTTTATTATTTTTGGGTCGAATAATATTAATTTTGATATTCAACACAAAATTTGATTAATCGATTAATTAATTAAAAAAAAAATGATTTTTGTATAAAATGACATTAAATAATGCGAAATGTAATTTTTTGTATAAAAATAATTCGAGAAATCTTGGAGAGATTAAAGGCTGGCGAGGCTATTTGGTTTCGGAAGGAAAACTTTTCGTCGATATCCAGCAGAAAAAATAGAAAATTTTTGGGAAATTTTAATTATTTTTGGAATGAATAATATTTATTTTGATATTCAACACAAATTTTCATTAATCGATCAATTAATTTAAAAAAATGTTTTTTTAAATGAAATGTCATTAAATAAGGCGATAATTAATTATTTTAACAAAAAAAATTCGAGCAATCTTCGAGAAATTAAAAGCTAACGAGGCAATTTGGTTTCGGGAAGAAAACTTTTCGTCGATATCCAGCAAGAAAAATAGAAAATTTTTGAGAAATGTTAACTATTTTGGGATCGAATAAAATTGATTTTGATATTCGATACAAAATTTGATTAATCAATGAAATAATTAATAAAATAATGATTTTTTTATAAAATGACATTAAATAACGTGAAACTTAATTTTTTAAAATAAAATAAATTTATTTTGAGGAGAAATAAAAAAAAACATTGTGTTCAAGGTCACAATGTTGTTCAAGGTAATTAAAAGGTCGATAGTCGTTGTAAAATTGGACACCCGTTAGGATCATTACGCGCGTACGTGTCACAGCTCGGTACGTATCGTACGTATTACAAGTTATCCCACTAGCCGACTACTCCGTGTGAGCCCGGCGAGAGCACGCGAATTCGATCAACCGATAATAAGCCAGCCAATTGCCGAACGACAGAGAAAGCCAAGCGATACCTCGTAACGTAGGATTTGTATGGATAGTGTATATTTTACGTATTCTCGCGGCAACGGTGAGAAATCTCTCGGTGGAAATGTTTATTTATTGCCACGGATGTAGGTATATATGCCTCGCGCGGAGAATCTATATAGGTACCAATCGATTAATTGACTATCGTGAGAATAATTAGCACTAATATGCGCTTTGATTCTATCGCCGACAAATAATAAATATATCCTATTAAAACAAATGAAATAAAATGAAATGAAATTAAATAAAATGAAATAAAATGAAAAATGAAATAAAATGAAATAAAATGAAACAAAATGAAACAAAATGAAATAAAATGAAATCAAATGAAATAAAATGAAATAAAATGAAAAATGAAATAAAATGAAATAAAATGAAATGAAATAAAATGAAATAAAATGAAATAAATGAAATAAACTGAAATAAAATGAAACAAAATGTAATAAAAAGAAATAAACTGAAATAAACTGAAATAAAATGAAACAAAATGAAATAAAATGAAATAAAATGAAACAAAATGAAATAAAATGAAATAAAATGAAATAAAATGAAATAAAACGAAATAAAATAAAACAAAATAAATGAAATAAACACTACTAAAATAAATTCCCAAAAACAAATATTTTTAGCAATCCAACGATAAGCATCTCATCAAATATTGCTCGTTCCTATCGACTAATAATAACAAAACTGCGATGACGTGACAAAAATAATTATTCCCCCGCATCGGTTCGGTGTAAGTCCGTGCCTCGCCCGAGAGTTCCACTTCCATTTTGCTACGCAATCGAGCTTTCACCTCTTACCTTCAACCCATCTCCCTCTCACTCTTTCTCTCTCTCTCTCTCTCTCTCCTTTCTTTATGTGTGTGTTACGTTTCTTTTTTTTCAACCCGTCTCGTACAAATATAAGTATTTATTACACGAAGTGTGCGAGACTCCTCTTGGTTACATATACACCCTTCTTTTTTTTTCCTCGCTCTTTATTTCAGCGAAGCTTAAAGGGTAGGAGTGGGGGGAGGGGGGTGAGTTTTTTTTGTACCGAAGAACGTAAGGGGTGAATCGGACGTACCTCGCGAGTAGGGGTGGAGGCCAATTCTCTCTCTCTCTCTCTCTCTCTCTCTCTCTCTCTCTCTCTCTCTCCCTCTCTCTATATATATACATATATATAAAGGTGTACATGTACTACGTATATGGCAATACACACAGAAGGAGAAGCGGCACAGGAGAAGTAGAAGCGGTGGCGCGGAGAGCCCAAAGGTATTGACCGGTGGCCCTCTTGGCACAGCTCGGTACCAAGGCCCCCCAAAGCCGCAGGAAAGCTTCCCTTCGTCGCTATATCGTTTACTCGTACCTATATGTGTACATACATACGTACACCAACCACCGATGGGCTATCTCTGGCTGGCACCGACTATCGAACAAACTGACCAGTAGTCACGATACCCGAACGACTACGTACTCACCCCCTGCCTGTTTCTATCTCTTTCTCTTTCTCTCGTATCGAGCTCTCTCACCGTTCAATGAAGTTCAGTCGTTATTAAGAATTTCGTTGGAAAAAATGGAACGTTAATTGGAATTTGTTTATAATTTGTTGATTTATTAGCGTTAATGGGGTTTGTAGAGACAGTGTACTTGGGTAAATTTGACAGGTTTTTACTAAATATGGGTTTAAGGAAAGTTTGGGATAAATGTGTTCAAGGTTGGGAAAAGGTAGAATGTTTATGTAAATTGTAATATATTGAGATTAGAATTGTGATATTCGTGTTGGGAGGGAAATTTCCGATTCGGAAATGATGCTACAAAGTCTTTTTGGATGAAAAAGAAATTTGACCTTTGGACCCCCCAAAGTCACGAAGGAAAATTGTCAATGTCGACTGTTGACCTCTGCCCAGAGTCAAACCATGATTTTCTTGGTGTATGGGAAATTTGCGATCGATATAGGTTCTTAGAGCTTGAGAAAGGATTGAAATTCACTGGAATGTGATATGGCCAATTTTGATCGGTATCGCGAAACTTCGAAAAATCGACTTTTTCCGATGCTGTATCTCCTTTCTCGTTCGTTCAGGAGAACATTTGACGAATAACTTTTTAAAGAGATCGTCGAGGACTCGACAACCAGCTAAGGATCGTCCGGATAACTCAATTTTTGTGCCCATGGCGACACTTTGAAAATCGCGATTTTTAGAACCCACAGGGCGGGACCTGCAAAAAAGGCCAAGGGGATGGGGTCGAATTTTGTTTGCTCTAAAACCCCTTTATTTCATCATATTCGTGTTACGCAGGAAATTTCCGATTCCAAAATGACTCAACAAAGTGTTTTTGGACGAAACAAAAATTTGACCCCTCTGAACCCCCCAAAGTCACGAAAGAAAATCGACTAGCGACACCTACCGAGGCTAAAATTTTTTTTTGTCCAAAAAGGCTTCATTTGTAGGTTACAGAATCGGATATTTCCCGCGCAACACGAATATCGCCATTATAATCTTGATATATTGCAATTTACGAAAATATTCAATTCTTCGATCTTAACCATAAATATATAAAAATAATTACGTGCCTATAATACAACCCTACTCCAGGTCTTCGATATTTTTGTGTAAAATGATTTCTAAGGGGGACAATTTGATAGTAAAAAGTCATTTTGGTCTTTTAATTCTATGCCTAAAATATTAAATTTGTTATTAAAATTATATCAACATTATGCTTTGCATTTTCGATATAAATTATATTTTTATACCCTGGCAAAAAAACACACACTCGTCGTCACTTTAACAATTTGTTTAAATATATAAAAAATAGGGGTGAGGGCTGACTTTATTCCACATTTGTTTTGTTGAAACAAAAAATGTGAACTACAAAAAACTTTCAAAACTTGTTCAAAGTAATTCCATCCGACGTTTATAATCCAGTTTATGTAATATTTATATTCATATTATTATTATATTGTAGTTTAATAATTAATCTCACTTTTTTAATGTTTAATCTGTAACAAAATAACGAAAAGAATTGATATAAATATTTATTTGTATTTATTTATTTATTTTACGTTAATTATTTTTCAACGAAAAAGCATTTTTATCCACGGTCGATTATAAAAAATATGTATTATTTTTATAAATTATAAAAATTATAAAAATTTATAATAATGACAAAAGGAACAATTTACGTTAATTTTTCCTTCGTTGAATTCCTTATAGGAAAATAATGCAAAAATTTGCACTTCACTCCAAAATATAAATACTAATTTCAATATCAATAAATGCGTTTCCATTCCAATATATTTTTTTTTATTCTCGCCGAAACAAAAACATATTTTCAATTCCTCGGCTAAAATTAAAAAATTGAATTTTTTACAAAAAAAAAAACAATTTCTTTCTCATAACATAGAAAACATGTAAAAATCGTCCTTTCTCTCTCTCCAACCCTTTTCTCATCGAAATTTCTACGCATCGCGCAGGACATCCGTTCGCGTTGCATCCTCTGGGCGTACCGTTTTTTTTCTCACACGATTCATCTCTCGCAGTAGCAAAGAGTGAATGGATGTTCCGCAGAGAGGCTTTTCACGATGGCGCAGGACTCTCTCTTTCTACGATATATATGGACATAATAATAAATACGTGAGAGGTCGTGCGCGACAGTTGCGCAAAAGGGGAGAGAGACAGAGTGAGAGAGAGAGAGAAACCTCTCGTCTCGTCCAGGACTTCCTTTTTCGATGCTTCACGAATATCACAGGACTCTCCCTCTCCCTCTGCTGTCTTCGTTCGATTCTCGGTTCGTTCAGGACCTTAGCTAACACAGGAGAGTCGCAAAGAGCCAACGGAAAAAAGGGTTCGTAAAAAAATGATCGGCCAAGGGATCTAAGATGCGTATGAAAAAAAAAAAGAATTCAGGGGGTTGAATCCTCCCCTCGTGGTATCCTTTCCTCACGAGGGGGTTTTTCACATTGGCTCGAAGCAGAAAGATCGAGAGAGAGAAAGAAAGGGACAGGGTGAGAGAAACAAAAAAAAAACGTCGATGCCCTCGCGAGAAAGAAAATGGGCACACGGGGTTTTTGCAGCTGGTCCCATTCGACCAAAAGGATTCTCGTACCCACGGGGCACACTAGGGATGAAACGAGAGAGAGCGAGAGAGGAAAAGGTCCATTCTTCTTCCCTGGACGAATAAACTCGAAAGGACCTGCCGCGGGTCCTTCCAATCTTCCTGAAACGCACTTCTCTCCTGGTAACCCTCTTCTCACTCTCTCTCTCTCTCTCTCGGTCCTTAGTAGATCGTCCTGCGACCTGCCAGGAGATCCTGATGCCCTCGTTTCACGTTTTTACAGGACTCATCGAACGGAAAAAAATCGTGTGTGCGAGGGAGAGAGAGAGAGAGGGAGAATTTTGAAGGAAAAAAGGTTTTTCTCACTTGTTCGCTTTTATTATGGCGACGGGGGTTGCATTTTAGGGGTTCTCGTGCATCCTGGATATCCTTCGGGCATTTTATAACCCCCGCCTCTTCGCTCGCCCTTACCTCCTCGCAGCTCGAGGATTTTTTCGAAAAAGAGATCGTCTCGAAGGGCGATCTCACGTGGCTGTCTTTTTCTCTCTTGCTCTCTTTGGTGATTGAGGGAGAGAATATTTCTCTGTCTTCCTCTTCAGATCCGGACGATAGGATTTATTCGAAAGAAAGTACCAACCCCCATCTCTCGTCTTTCTTTTTTTTTACCTTCGTCGCGAAGCCCTTCGCATTGAAAACTACGAATTCTTCGAAGCGTGGAGTGCATCGAGGAAATTCCGCCGATCCGATCACAAAACCTGAAATCAGGTCATTGCTCCTTGGACGATGGGAAACGACATTGTTCAGGCGGTAGGAAAAAACATCATTTGAAAAATAAATTTTTTTTGTGACGAAATGATTTTCGATCGTTTTGTTTGGAAATCGATATATACGTGAGATTAATTAATTATAAGCAAAATTTGACGAAATTGAAAGTTATTTTATAAATAAAAGTTATTTGGTGAATGAGAAAAAAGAGAAATTTTTCCTCACGATTATTCAACTTGTTTTACATTTTTTTAGTTTGTTGGACAAAATATTGAAACATTATTTTATTCGATATTGGATAATTATTTATAAATGTTTATATTTACCAAGAAAACAAAAATTCTATTTATTTTATTCAAAATTATTCGATATTACTTTTGACATTTCTCTGTCAATTCGACTGAAGTGTCGACAGAAAACTTTCTTTCACTTTATTACACAGGTAATTTAGGGCACGAGAGAGGATACTACAACGTGATATATCGGAAGAGGCGTTCGTACAATTACGATCGAACTTCCTTACAGGTAAGTCGGTTGATCGTTTAATTTTCGTTTAAGAATTGTTTAAATTCTTTTGAATTTATCCCAGGGTACTGGTCTGATAGGATTATATTTATTTTATTGTCTGGTAGTATTTTGTGTATTGACTTTTTGAAATGACTCCAATTCCGGGTTTTTGGTGTTATAATAGTTGCATATCTCGTGAAATGATCAACAAGCAAATGTAGATATTTTAATGTATCTCTTTACATACAGGGTGAATTTCATAAGGTGTGACAGGATTTATTAAAAGGTAGATGGGCTCATTATAAACAAAAATTTGCAAATATACATTAGGGATATTTTTAATAGTTTAGGAAATATAAATTTTTAAAGTTGGTCCAATCAGAGCGCGCCGAGAAGCGTTGGAGCCAATGACCGAGAAATAATAATCACTGCGTAATAATATAATAAATAAAAATGACTGCTCTGAATTTTGCAACCCCAAATGTAACGCCCTACACTGTGCTATCTCTATGGCTAGAGCGGGAGTGGGCGGCTCCAACGCTTCTCGGCACGCTGTGATTGGACCAACTTTAAAAATTTATATCTCGTAAACTATTAAAAATATCCCCAATGTATATTTACAACTTTTGTTTGTAATCGTCCCATCTATCTTAGGACAAAGTCTGTTACACCTTATGAAACTCACCCTATATATGTATATATATGGCTCCACTGTTCTACGGTTCCATGGCTCCACTTTTCGACCCTCGACACGGCGTTTACCGACCGAGATAGAGAATGGCGGTTTGGATTTTCGCTATCTAAGTGGTTTTTAAATTGTCTAATCCGTTGAATTTCTAAAATACTTCACGTATTTTTTTGGAGAGTGATTCAATTCTTCGGGATTCGAGTAATTTCTCAATTTTTTTTAGGATCTGGTGGGTAATCGAGTGATTTCGAAATGGGCTCAGCATTTTGAAATAAGCACGATTTAATTTAATTTATCGAACGTTTTGATACAATGGAGCCTACTGGAATTTCGCGAAGAATTTAAATACGAAATTCCGGACATTATATAGACCTCGAGACAGCTTTGAATACAGAAAAAACTTTAAATCTCGCACATAGATTGTAGCAGCCATAAAAGTCGACAGATACGATTGTAAGGAATGCAGAAACGTTGTATCTCTTGTTCAGACGAAATTGCTTATCCTATCGATGAATTACTACGAGATTACTACTACGTTTCTTTTTATTTATATTTTCATTAACGTTTAGTTACAGTTAAAGAACACTGGATTCGGATTTGACCAGTTTCTTCTGCTACGATTGGTTCTGACGTTGGCGGCGCCAAGATGGATTCAGGTTCTCGTCGTTGTAAGTACGCCCGTTATAAAAGTAGCCAGTTGGTAAATTACTTTGTTACTGGCATTTATAGGTGGCAGTCGAACCCTGTGCGCTACGAAACTTCTCTACTGGGATCTTCGTACATGTCCCGGATATACAAACCTAGAACATGGACAGACTCGTTATCGTTTAATTCGACGTTCGCGCATTTTATTCGATACTCGTGCACTCCGATAATGCATTTCTTTTTATACGTTTCTGAAAATTTGTCGTATATTTTAAGATTGCAATGGTTCGGATTAAAAATATGTACAATAATTACATTAGCCGATCATTCAATTAACTTATTATGTCGGAAAAAGCTTCACACAACATATCGGGTGAAACAAAAGACTCACATTTGAATTGCCACAAACTGTTCCTGTTTTGACCGGAATTTGCACTGCCCTGTACACCGAAACTTTAGCCGCGAATCCCCCGGGTGGCCTCTTAGCGCACGTCACACGTGAACAGACACCCGAACCGCTTGAAACTGAATTCTGAAAAGAACGGCGAGATCTTCAAATAAATTATTCGAACTCTGAAACAATCTTGAAGAACGTAAGTGGTCAAACAAGAATTACTCACAGAACACAGTCCAACGTATCCGTTGTCAATGCATTGCTGACTGGGAGTTGGGACCGATCGCGGCTGGTTTTTAATGATCGATTAATTGTAAACGCTATTAAGTTATTCAAATATTTCACGCACACTTTGTCAATCGCGGAACTTTTTGTCGGTCGTTCTATTACATGTTTTTCGTTAATTGCGGTTTGGTAATTAATTAATTAATTTAGCCAAAGCTTTCTTATTTTTGAAATTTTTCTTTTCATCCTAAGATGAAATGATGTTGAACAAATACTTTTACAGGACCGAAATAAAGTGTACCAATAGACAATAGATGCGAAATTCTCTGCATAAGTCGTTCATATTTACCTGCCAAGAATTAGCATCCATTCCCATCCCTACACCGACTAGAGTCAAGCACAAGCCAAAAATGAATACGGCGTGCGGCATCTTGATCGCGACTTCAACCTGATCAAAATCTAAAACATAACGTCATAAATGATGAAAATACGAACGAAAATAAAGATGTGATTTTATTTTGCGGATCAACCACATTTTTTAATATCACGGTTTTAATTACTTGATTGAAATTGCAAAGGTACACAATAAAATTATAAATTCCTGCGATCGATGCACTTGAACAAAATTAAGATTTAACAACGTTCAAAATACCTGGATTAACTTCGAAGAAATTTTTTTTCAATAACAAGGCAACTCAACGTTTAAAGTTGTGTAACTCGAGTGTGAATTGGAAAACAGCGTGCGCTGTTTATATATCTACCGAAACCTCGTGTTTGATCGTGAAACGGAATTTTTTCATGCCTTCTATATATAATTTTTACTATTTATCGAGTCAGGGAATAGGAAGGCAGGTGGCAATAGAAGAAAAAATAGTAAACATAATATATTTTTCCGCGATTCTAATTAGCTGATATAATTCCACGTGCGGTCAAACAAAAGTCAAATTTTTCAGTCATAACAAAAATTGTTGGAATTATCTTCAAAATTCGCGCCACGATTATTGGACACCCATTGGTTGGTCGGTTTGGGCGCTCGCGTTGCAGGTCCCGCTTGCACACCGCACCGACGCACGATACTACTTCCGTTTCATGACGATGTTAATACGCCACGACGATATTAAAATAAGTGTACTTTTGAGAATACAATAAATATTCAGTGCTAGCTTCAATTATTACGTCGTCACCAATTGTTGCTTTACTTCCACCATACTCACCTTAACAATTACTTTTGACATTTCCTTGTCAATTCGATAAAGTGTCACGATTCAATTTTATTCGATAATTATTTATAAATATTTACGTTTAACAAAATTAAAAAAAAATTCTTTTTATTTTATTCAAAATTATTAGACATCACTTTTGACATTTCCCTGTCAATTCGACAAAGTCTCGCGATTTAATTCGATATTCGATAATTATTTACAAATATTTACTTTAACCAAAATTAAAAAAAAATCCAATTATTTTATTCAAAATTATTTGACATTACCCTGTCAATTCGACAAAGTCTCGCGATTTAATTCGATATTCGATAATTATTCATAAATATTTACTTTTACCAAAATTAAAAAAAAATTCAATTATTTATTCAAAATCATTTGACATTAGGTACTTTTAACATTTCCCTGTCAATTCGACAAAGTTTCGCGATTTCATTCGATATTCGATAATTATTTACAAATATTTACTTTAACCAAAATTTAAAAAAAATCCAATTATTTTATTCAAAATTATTTGGCATTAGGTACTTTTGACATTTCCCTGTCAATCCAACGAAATGTCCCGATCCTAATTTCATTCAACGACTATCACGCTCAAAAAAAAATAGTAAAATTTCATTCGAATTCGTTCACGGTCTTTGACCCTCGTTGAAGTGTCGATTTCCTCCTTTTTTCTCCAGGTTTTGGAAAAAATCATAAAAAAGAAAAAAACGGTATAAACGGTAAAGCATGGATCGCAGCACGGGTATAATACACGAGTAACACACAAAGTGCTCGTTGCTTGTCCGACGGGATTATGTCACATGGTCTAGCACGCCACCTTAGCTCGCTCCGATGGAATTCGTTTCGTGGGACGAGATTCGAGCGTGTAAAAGAGAGACGATGGATAATCGCGACAACAAGAGAGAGAGAGAGAGAGAGAGAGAGTGAGAGAGAGAAAAAGAGAATTGCCGCTCGTCGTGAAAGATCGCGCAAATTGCTCGGACAATTTTCTATGGGTGGCTACGGTGTACGACGGATTTTCTTGGTTATCGATGCGAAAGGAAACGCTCGCACACACACGCCCTCGATCGGATTACTCCCTTCTCGATATTACAGTCATCTCGCGTGTAATACGAAAACGCGATTTAACGCGACAAAGTAAACTTCGAATGATTTTTTTTTCCAATAGAAAGAAGAAAAACGATAGAGAAAAAAAAAGAAATGAAATAAAGAAAAAAAAAATTGCCCACGTCCGTTTTCCCTCGGCGACGAAAATTTTGATATTCCTCGTTGCGGTGAGTTTCGCACCTGCCCGCGTGGTCGAAGTAATTCGTCACGAGATGATTCATTGTTTAACGACGGAGCGAGCCGAAGTTTGCCATTTTTTTTTAAATTTTTTTCATTTCTTTTTGGTCGAGTTTTTTTTTTTTTTTTTTTTTTAGGCGAGACAACGAGGTCGTACAATATTCGTTCATCGCTCGTTGTAATTCAGCCGCGGATCGCCGTAATGGTCTCTGTGTGTGCCCCGGTTGGGTTGCAGTCGTCACCCTGATAAGGCCAACGACGACAAGGAGAGGAGAGAAACGAAAGAATCGAGAAGCGAGATGGAGATAGTCCATAAAACTCCGACGACTCGTGGAAGTTTATTATCGTGTTGAACGCGAGAACGAAAAATTCGGACTTCTTCTTCTCCGAGGGGAAGGTTGAGAGACGATGCGATCGCACGTGAGAGGAGTGGGGGAGAGGGAAGCGAAAACGAAACAACGAAGATCCCGACGATGTCGACGATGATGTAAAAAAAATGAACAAAACATTATCCAAGGACTCTGGCGAGACAGAATCAAATATTTTATGAAAATTGGATGATCGACGCGACGCTTAAGATTGCCATTTTCAACGTTCGGATGCGAAAAAAAATGACAAAAGTGAGAAAATCGTTGGAATTGTTTGGGGAATTGGCGATAGAATTTTCTTTTTTTGGGCAAGATAAGATGATTTTTTGATCGATGGGTCGATTGAGATTGGATAAGGTGATGAGACTGATCGAAGACTGTGATTAAAAATTGTTTTTTGGGATTTAAAAAAATTTTTTTAGTTATTTTAGCGATTATTTGCAAAATTTTAAACAAAAAATTGAGGTTTTGTATTTTTTGCTATGTAAAAATAATAAATTTGTATGTAGAAGAGTTAATTACTCTATTGAAACAAAATAAATAAAAATTGTCCGATTATCATCAAATTTGAAGCGATTTTTCGATCTTAACGATCGAATTTTCGACGATTTTAGAATTTTTAAATCGTGCGGTCGATGCTGATCAAGACGGTCGAAGATAAACTGTGATTTAGAATCATTTTCTTCGAAAAGTTCTTGTTTTTTTTATTATTTTACTAATTATTTTTCAAATTTTACCAAAAAAATCCGAGATTTTTGGGATTTTCGCGATGTAAAAATGATAAAATCGGTTGTAAAAGAAATTAATTACTCGATCGAAATAAAATTAATCAAAATTGTCCGATTATCCTCAAATTTGAAGTGATTTTTCGATCTTAACGATCGAATTTTCGACGATTTTAGAATTTTTAAATCGTGCGGTCGATGCTGATTAAGACGGTCGAAGATAAACCGTGATTTAGAATCATTTTCTTCGAAAAATTCTTGTTTTTTATTATTTTACCAATTATTTTTCAAATTTTCCTCAAAAAATCCGAGATTTTTGGGATTTTTGCGATGTAAAAATGATAAAATCGTTTGTAAAAGAAATTAATTACTCGATCGAAACAAAATTAATCAAAATTGTCCGATTATCCTCAAATTTGAAGTGATTTTTCGATCTTAACGATCCGATTTTCGACGATTTTACAATTTATAAATCATGCAATCGGGGCTGGCCGAGACTGTGAAAGATATATTGCGATTAAGAATCATTTTCTTTGCAACGTTTAATTTTTTTTTATTATTTTACCAATTAGTTTTCAAATTTTACCAAAAAAATCCGAGATTTTTGGGATTTTTGCGATGTAAAAGTGATAAAATCGTTTGTAAAAGAAATCAATTATTCGATCGAAATAAAATTAATCAAAATTGTCCGATTATCCTCAAATTTGAAGTGATTTTTCGATCTTAACGATCCAATTTTCGACGATTTTCCAATTTATAAATCGTGCGATCGAGGCTGGCCGAGACGGTGAAAGATAGATCGTGATTAAGAATCATTTTCTTTGCAACGTTGTAATTTTGTTATGATTTAATCGATTATTTTTCAAATTTTACCCAAAAATCCCAAAAAATCCGAGATTTTTTAGATTTTCGCGATGTAAAAACGCTAAAATCGTTTGTAAAAGAAACGAATTACTCGCTCCTAACGCAACAAATAAAAACCATCCGATTATCGACAAACTTAAAACGATTTTTCAATCTCAAAAATGAAATTTCCACCTTTTTTGTTCCAATTCCCAAACTTTTTAAATCATAAAAATCAATTTCCGCAAAATCGTGATTAAAAATAATACAAACATAGACAAAACCTCAATCAACCAAACCGATCGATGCCAAATTTCCAAAAATCAATTCCAAAAATCGTCTTAAATCGAACAATTATCGTCGTGTCCGCACGTTTTCGCAAACTCTACGTCGTAATTTTATGATTGTACTTCTTATCGTGGCAATCTCGTTCTCTAATCTCCCGACTTGGTACGTCCAAGGATGGCGCGCGTTTCCCCTCGATTTCGAGGAAACTTACCGCGCCAGCTACGAATCGTTAATTAACTCGCTCGCCTAGAGAGTGCGAAGAAGCATGTGCCGTGATCGAGCAAATACGAGCCGTGAGCTCTTTACCCACATCGCATCTGAAAACGAATGCACGTCGACGGACACCCTGCGTCACATTTTTCAAAAAAAAAAAAACAGAAAAAAAAACAAAAAAATTGAAAAATTAATAATGACGCTGTAACATCTCGCCATCTCTCTCGCGATCATGATACGCAATAAATTATCATTTTTTAATACCGAAATCCCGACACTCGCGTTTGTACGTGTGCACACGTGTGTATCTCTCTCTCTCCCTCTCTCTTTGTGTGTGTGTGTGTGTGTGTGTGTGTGTGTGTGTGTGTGTGTGTGTGTGTGTGTGTGTGTGTGTGTGTGTGTGTGTGTGTGTGTGTGCAACGACTCTTTCGAGACAAGGCAGTGAGCGCAAAGACGTCGAGACGAAACCGGAATTTTTCGTGGCGTGGTCACACAGAGAGGCCGCAAGGAGAGACCGTAGCACCAAGCAAAAGCGGCCGTAGTCAGAGCAGGGAGCAAACAATTGTACAAACAGCGCCGTATTTCATGATAACACACATGTACAAACAGCCTTACGTAAAGCTTGGCAATTATGCGGTATAAAAAAAAAGAAAAAAAAAAAAAAAAAAAAAAACTGGACTAGGTGAAAATATGCGTAGCGGTCTTTTTTCGTTTTTTTTTTTTCATTTTTTTTATTTTTCGTTCTTTTTCCGTAATATTAATACACTCGCCATATTTCGTTTGGGCGCGAGGCAAGAGGGGGCTAGGAGAGGGGTGGGGGGGGAGGTCTCGCGGCGCACACGTGTCGACAATTCATCGTAAAGTTAAAGTTTCGGGTCAGTCGCTCGAAAAGAAAAAGAGAAAAAAAAATTTATCCGAATATCCAAGAAGCGGAAGAACGAAATTAAAAGTAACCGACTGATAAGTCCGCGAAGATCGTAATTCGTGTGAAAAATATTTATCTTACCGTGTTTGAGAAGCCTGACGCCAAGATATTGTAATTCCGCATTCAACGTTTTCTTTTTTATCTTTCTTTTCTTCTTTTTTTTTTCATTTTCTTACATAGTTTCGTCATTTTCATTGTTTTGTTTTTTGTTTTGTTTATTTAACGTTCGTTATTACGGATTACGTAATTAATTGAACGTTAGCTAATCGATACGTTTTTTTTTTTCAAAAAATATCGATAAATACGAATTTAAGAATTTGTGGAAAAATTGAGGGAAAAATTTGACGTTAAAAAAATTATTTTTTGGTTTTTTGGTTGGGGCGTCAATTTTGTATTTTTTTTTTCTTGCAGGTGTGTGTATGTACGTTGGTTTCTTTTTTTTTCGCGATTTTGTGTTTGCTCGAGGAGTCGAGGTGGATTATCGTCCGGTCGAACAAAAGTCGAAATCGCGAATGTCGATACGACGTGATTAATTCGCGTGCAAATAATTGAGGAATTTTCGAAAAGGCGATGTGCAATCGTTTCCCGGCCGGGCGATTCGTCGTTGTCGATTCCCCAACGACCGCGTCGTTAGGCTACACCCCTTGCGGCCACGTAAGACGTGGTTGCCTTCGCGAAGGGGTGAGAGGTGCGGGGCTTCGTTTCACGTTTACATATTTCCCCTGGATTCACACTCGTATGCGATACAACACGTGCCACACGTTCCCTAATTATCACTGAAATTATGGTTGATTGGTTATCGTGATAAACGACGTCTGATTAGAAATTTCGTAGTATTAATCAATTCATCGATCGTAATTAACGCTTGACACGTTTTCGTAAATCTAGTGGATTTTTTTTAATAAAAGTTAATTCAAATTCGTATCACGATTTTTTTAAATCGTTCCATGTTTTCATATTTTTCAATCTCAAAATTGATCCACGTATATGTAGAGATTTTTTTTTTTTATAAAATTTTGTATTGATTTGCATTTTATAAAAAAAAATGACAAAAGAACGAAGCCAGATATATAAAACGATTTTTTATAAAATTTTGTATAGAATTCTATTTTACGAAAAAAAATGAAAAAAGAACGAAACTACATATAAATATATTTTTTATATAATTTCGCTTCAAATTGCATTTTCCAAAAAAAAAAATATGTGAAAAAAGAACAAAGCCATATATAAATATAGTTTTTATAAAATTTCGTCTCGAATTGCATTTTCCAAAAAGAAAATATATGAAAAAAGAACAAAGTCACATATAAATATATTTGTTATAAAATTAGGTCTCAAATTGCATTTTCCAAAATAAAAGAATATATGAAAAAAGAACAAAGTCACATATAAATATATTTGTTATAAAATTAGGTCTCAAATTGCATTCTCCAAAAGAAAAGAATATATGAAAAAAGAACAAAGCCACATATAAATATATTTTTTATAAAATTTCGTCTCGAATTCCATTATACAAAAAGAACAAAGCCACATATAAATATATTTTGTATAAAACTTCGTCTCAAATTATATTTTCCAATCAAAAATATATGGGAAAAAGAACAAAGTCACATATAAATATATTTGTTATAAAATTTCGTCTCGAATTGCATTTTCCAAAAAAAAAAAAAAAAAAAAAAGTGGAAAGAACAAAGCTCGACGCCAAAAGTGGATAAGTCCTCGTGCCGAACGGACGTGGAAAGGCAGGCGAGCGCGATCTGTCGGCGAACGTTGGAAGCCTTTTGTGCAGAAATCATCGGCGCTAGGTTTGTTGGTCCCCCTCGGCCGAGGAGCATGCGCGGCCTGTTAGGCATCTGTCGTATCGATCGTAGTTCGGGCGTTCTAAACTCGAGTCGAGGGTGAGCGGACTCGTTTGTGGGTAAATTGGATGATGGGAAGGGTGCGCTCGACGGGGCGAGAGTCGCGACAGTGGAGGGGGGTGAAAACATTGAATGCCTTGCTCGTGTGTGAACGGGACTTTAGGAGAGAGAGAGAGAGTGAGAGAGAGAGAGAGAAAGAGAGAGGTGAGTTGGAGCCTGTGGCTAGGCAACCCAACTTACATGAGATTATCTGGGGAACCAATGAGGGAGCTTCTGCGAAGACCGCGCGCTCAACCCCGTGCGACGTCAAAGGCATATCTGAAACTTGTGTGTGTGTGTGTGTGTGTGTGTGTGTGTGTGTGTGGATATGCGTGTTGGGCACAAGCCGAGTCTCTAAAAGGGGATTAGACCTCGTCTTATTCCAAGGAATATATTTCAGCCTTCGTCTCAGATTTTTCATACTCACAAATGGAATAAATCGGCATTTGTGTTATTGACGTATTTGCATTGTCCTCGACAAAAATGTAAGAAATAAAAAGAAAAGAAAAAAAAAAGAATTTTCAACAAATTTTAATAATTTGTGTTTCGTTTGAATTTCCAGTCGGTTTTTAATTTCGTTTAGCATTGACGATAATAATCGATGATTTTTTTCAGGGGTGGATTAATTATTTTGAGATATGGAAAAATTCTTATTTCCGGACATAAACAATTTTTTCTTTTTTTTTTTTTTTTTTTTTTGGTGGTAGAGGGATTTTTCGTATTCACGATTGGAATAATTTAGCATTTGTGTTATTGACGTATTTACATTGTCGTCGATAAAAATGTAAGAATTAAAAAAGAAAAAAAAAAGATTTTTAAGGAAATTTTATAAATTTGAGTTTAATTAAAATTTCAATTTTTTTTCAACTTGTGTTTATGATTGACGACAATATAGTAATCCATGATTTTTCCAGGGGTGAAATGATTATTTCGAGATATAGAAAAATTGTTATTTCCGGAAATACATGAATTTATTAATTTTTTATTTTTTTATTTTCTTGATAAAAACGTGATAAAAGTGTTATGCTTTTATTGATGATATATATGTATAATATATTATATATATATATATAATATAGGTATTATACATATATATATAATATATTATACATATATGTATAATATATTATTATACATAATATATTATACATATATATATATAATATTATATATATATGGTATAATATATATGTATATTTAGTGACAGAGTTGAGGAAGGCTCTCAGGCACGTTGCTTCCATCTCGTGAAAAGTTTTCAAGGCCACGAAGAATCGTCAGATAAAGAGAGAGAGAGAGAGAGAGAGAGAGAGAGAGAGAGAGAGAGAGAGAGAGAGAGAGAGAGAGAGAGAGAGAGAGAGAGAGAGAGAGAGAGGGAAGGAAGAAGAGCGGTAAAGCCAGAAGAGGTACAGTTAAACCAACCCCCAATTATGCCCATCGTGCGAGAAAGCCTTCGTTGTCAAGAAAATGGTAGAGAAAGAGACAAAAAGAAAGAGAGAGAGAGAGAGAACAGAATGAGAAAACGAAGAAAACGACAACGACCAAGAATAAGAACAAGCATCGTCCTATCTATATATATATATATATACAGATATAAGTATATTTGCAAAAAGGACGAGAAAGTTTCGATTTTTTTTTCTTTCAAGGAGCGTTGGCCGCTCTCGAGTAATTTGAATAAATTTGAAAACGAGTGTAGCGCAGCTCCTTTCAAGGGGGGTAGGGGGTGGGTTTGTGAAGATATATCCTTATATATACATATATATATAGTTGGAAAAGAACGCGAGCGTTCCATAACCCCTTTGCCCCTACCAAGTTACTCGCGGCAAATCGCGAGTTCACTTTCAACACACTTTTCACCTAGTTGGCGGTGTGCCAAAGAGACGTCTTGCTTCCTCTCTCTCTCTCTCACCCTCTCTGTCTCTCTTACCAACCCCCGTGAGGCCAAGAGAAAGAGAGAGAGAGAGAGAGAGAGAAGAAAAAAAAAGAGAAAAAAATGCTTCTCACGGTACGAACTTACTTCCTTGGTTGGGGGTGGGGGTGTGGGAGGAGGGGGTGAGTAGCAAAACTTCCCCTTTAAGAATCGAGGCAGAAGCAGCCACGGTGCAAGCAGGCAAAAACGTCTCACTCGTCCTCTCTCTTTCTCTCTCTCTCTCTCTCTCTCTCTTTCCCTCTCTCTTGTGCACTCGCGTCATTTTCCTACCCCCTCCCCCGGACGAAGGTCTCTTCCACAAGTGAAAGTCTTAAGAGCTCCGTGTAACTCGTTACTTTCAATTTTTTTTTCTCTCCCTCTCGCTTCCTCAATCCTCCATCCCTCGCCTTTTTTTTCCTCTTCATTTCAGAGAAAGCACTTTTCCTTTCGACGCCGGGTGAAAACGAGGCAAAACAAATAAGACTTCTCTCTTTCTCTCTCTCTTATGATATCATCCTTGTTTGAAGTTTTATTTATAAGAGAAACAACGATTTTTATGATTAAACGAATATTAAGATTGAAGATTTGATTTATCAACGATTCTACCCTTACGATTTCGGTGCATTTCACCCCTAAGATAATAATCGAAAATTCATCGAATTAAAAATAAAATTGCATTTCGAGATACTCAAAATTACCACCCTTAAGATAATAATTAAAAATTGAGCAAATTATAAATAAAATCTTATCCCGTGATATTCGAAATTACCACCCCTAAGATAATAATTGGAAAATTGATCGTATTAAAAATAAAATCTAATTCGTAAAAATTCAAATTCATCCACTCAAGAATATTTTGTATCTACAAAAAAAACAATTTTTGGGGTTGCAAGTAACCAAAGGGATGAAATGGAAAAAAAAGATGCGAAGCGAAATATCCGAATACATTCTAGTCCCGTAACGTCGAAGCCATTTCGATGCCGACGTTGAAAAATTCGAATATACGAGAGTGTAGAATAGGGGGTGGTTTTTCTCATAACGTATAGGAAGCTCGCCTCGCACGAGTACTCGTGGGGGTTGAACGACGCGGTTGAAAGGTCAGCATTGTCCAGGGGAGAGAAACAGGGAGAATTTCAAGAGAGAGAGAGAGAGACAGAGATCGAGTCCCATGACGATGCTGGCTGGACCTGCGCGCGAGGGGTAGAAGGTCAGGCAACCGGATTGGCCGGGACGAAAGTCCGGAGGGCGGGTTCTAAGCCGGTTTAGAGAGGGTAGTTCTACTATTCGCATGTACAGTAAGTCACTATATGTACTTACTACGATATACATATAACACAAGGGTGTTTCGTGTACATAGAAAAGCGACAAAACGTCAATGAACAAGACAGAGAACGAAGAACTCTGGAACAACCCCTAAAATGTGTGTTGACCATACGACATTTGGGTGTTGACCCAAGGGTTTTACTAGCAGGTGCCCCAAGGAGTGAGAATATCATTCTTCCCGAAACTTTTCTCATTCCGTGGATGACAGTCGGCACGTGGACTCGTACAAGCCCCCCTCTAGGGGGTTGAAGACTAAAAGAGGGTTGACTGAGAGGGAGAGGAAGCGTGATTAGAATAAAACCGAGCGAGTATACGAGCCTGAGAGAAGCGCTCGATCATACGTTTTCACCGTCGGGGTTTTTATCGTCCGGTCAACCCCCGTGAGAGGGATGAAAATAAGAAGAAGAGGAAAAAAAGCAAGACGGAGAGCATTAAAGAAATGTGATTGGAACGAGGATCGGCATGACGAGTGTACTTGCTTGAACAATAATAGTAATAATAATAATAATAATAATAAGTAATAATAATAATGATAATAATAATAATAATAATAATAATAATAATAATAATAATAATAATAATAATAATAATAATAATAGTAACGATATTACGAAAGTTTCCTAGCGAACTGTGACGAAGAAGGGACGCTGACGTTAGGGAGTTAGGATTTTGCGGGCGAGGGTGGCTGAGGGGGTTGGTTCGTAGAACGAATTCCCGATCGTTTTCCCAACGAAAAGCAACGGGCTGGTACGGGAGGGTTGACGAGAAGAGAGCGTCCTCTCGGCGAATGGCCGAGGCTTGCACGGCCGCCAAACAATCGATATATGCGTTCAAAATGGCTGCCGGGACACCACCCACCCCGTGCCTTACCAACCCTCTTGCTTCGCTCGCCCGGTGAACGTGCCATCATCCCCCTGTTTGCTTCGCCGCGCGATTCAACCCTCCCCCGCCTCAGACCCTCCCTCCCTCACTCACTACCTACCCCTCTTGCTAGCTTGCTTCTTCTTCTCTCTACTAGTCCACCGACCCTCCCGAACGTTTCTGCACGTTTCTCCGCAAAGCGAAGCAGCCCGGCGACGCGACCCTCTCACGTATGCTTCCTCAAAGCTCTTTAGCTTTGGGACTTCCTCTCTCTCTCCCTCTTATTTCACCCTGTCGTTCTCCCTCTCTCTCTCTCTCTCTCTCTCTCTTTACGCTTCGCCTCTGGAAGTGGAGATACATAAGAGAGGCGAAGGCGGAAGCAGCATAACCAGCCCATTCCCGGGATCGTCGAGGGTCCAGGAGTGACGAGGGTGGAAAGAGGGTGGAGAGAGAAAGAGACGGAGAACTCATCCAGGGATTTCTCTTTTCTGCATTTTTCGCATCCTGTTGTCAACCACTCTCCTCCATACGAAAGATGACAGGAGGATGTATCGATGAGGGTAAGCCACCCCTTTGCTGAAGCAAAAGGGGTGGTTTTCCAATTTTTACCTCAGCGAATTCGGAAAAAAAATTATCAAACTCATCGTAACTCTCGCGAATTAAAATCACAAATTCCCGTTGCTATTTTACACACGAATTACTCCACGACTCCCAGAGATAACAAAAACAATTTCTCCAATTTTCCTAAAATGTAAAAAAAAAATAAACGAAACAAAAATCAATTTCACACTCGTACGAATGAAATCTTTTTGTCAACCCCCTCGAGAATATTAACTCAACGGAAAATATTCCATCGTTGGCAAGATCGAAGAGATACGAAGAAGAAAAAAATAAACTTCCGAAAAAAAAAAAAAAGGAGAGGAAGGAGAACCAAGGTGCAAGAAGGTTGGGAGAAAGTTGTGACGCGAGCCAGAAAGAAAGTGAGAGGAAAAGTTGAAGCGGCAAAGGAAAGATGGGGGAGGGGGTTGAGCTCGAAGAAGAGGAAAGAATTTAGCGCGGGTGAAGACGACGGAGAGTGGCTTTCGCGCCTTCGGCGACGAGAAACGTTGAGGGGTTGGGCCGTAAAGGGGTGCTGCAAAGAAGAGGGGGTTGATGTGCCAACCAGGGGGAGGGGGTGAGAGAAAGTGAGGTTTGCCTTTAGTAAGTGCGCCGACGGTTTATTAAAATATAATGGCGTTATCAGAAGCAAGAGGCGCGAGAGGGTGGGAGGTCGGAGGTTGGCAGCGAGAAAGAGAGTCTCCTGGGGTCGAAGAGGAGGGGATGAAAACGACGAGATATACGCCAGGCAAAAACGGTGAACGAGAGAGGCATCAGCTTTAAGAGAGAAGTTTTCTTAAGTGTTCTTAATTAGAAGGTACCTGTTGCTTCGGAAAAAACGGGGTCACGGCCGCGACCAGGAAAGAGAGAGAGAGAGAGAGAGAGAATTTCTCTCGCACCCCCGCGAGACGCCTTCGAGACGTCCCGACGCGCTTCCTACCCCCTCCCCCCTTAAACCACCCTCGTACACCAGACTCGGGAGAGTCATTATTTTCTTCTTCTTCTTCGTCTACTACGCCACTACTTCTTCTTCCGCTTTCACCCTTCTTTACTTTTACTCTCTCTCTCTCACTCTCTTCTTTCTTTATCGTTCTAACGACTGGTCGTTCTATACAACGTCTTTCACCAAGTTTACTCCTCGCGCATACAAGGGATGAAATATTTAACGAATTTCGTGAAACGTAGTTGGAAGTTGTTTAAAGGGTTGGGATAGTGACGAGGAAAAGAGAGGAAAACAAAAATGGCGGGGATTGGAGATGGGGTCAATGGGTTGGAAAAACCACCCTTGTTTTTCACCCTTGGAAAATGGGTTTTTTTTTGTTTCGAGAAAGTCTTTGAAGCTCGACGAATTTTTTTGTAGAAATATTTCTCGACGGAGAAATGTATTTGCTGTAATCAAAACGACCCTTGTAACAAGGGTAGGAAAAAAAGAACTCTGGTATATCGTTGAGGATTGCACAGTTTCTTTGAGAAAAAGACAGTCGCGTGATGATTCTGTCACTCTTGATGTCTCAACGTCTCGACGAATATGAAAAATACGATACGCAACCCCCAACCCCCAGTTGCAACCCTTAACGCCCACGAACTTGTTGTCTCGCCCGCGATCCAACGTCGTCGATCTCGATACTCTTAGCAACGCACAAGAAACCAAAACGTGTCGAAAATCCGATCGTCGAATTAAAAAAGAAAAAAGAAAAGAAGAAATTCGAAGAAGAAGAAGAAAAAGGGGTGCACGATGCGGATATAGCTCGCAGCTGTTTCCCAGCTTCCGTTCCACATCCCAAAATCTATGTAACGAAATAAAAAGAAAGAAAGAAAGAAACGAGGACGAAATAAAGAAGGAGCAACGAAATAAATACAACGAGCTTTGTAAGGGATGAAAAAAAATGCAAATTATTTTTTTTCCATCCAACGGTTTTTTTTTCTCGCGGCGATTGGCAGGGAACGTGTCGAAACTCTCCCTCTCTCTTACTAACGAAAAAAAAAAAAAAAAACTGACGGTGAACGGTATATCCGTACCTGCGTGAAATAAATTTGAATATCGATGCCTATTGAATGCCGATCGAAGGGTTCGACCGAGTTTCCTTTCACCCGGCGTATGGAAGAAAGGGTTGCAATTTGAATATCGCTCGCCGTGGGTAACTATCTTGGGGGTTGACGGGCTCCTCTCTCTCTTTCTCTCTCTCTCTCCCTCTCTCTTAGGCTCACACACCCTTATTTGACACCCCTTTCGATTTTTCTCTCTTCTCGATTTTTTTTCTCTCTTCCTTCTCTGTCTCTCTCTCACCTATTTGTATACTTCGCGAAAGGCATTGTGACGGGTACGAAAACCTAACACCCAAGCACCAGCCCCGAGGCTATTCTATCCATTATTGAAGTAATCAATGTTATTGTGGGCCTCGTAGCCCCGTTTCTTCTAATATGTGCCAAGAATTTATATATTTATATATAGATATATGCGTGTATATTCTAGACTGTATATAAGAATTCGGGACGATAGGAGAGCAGGTATTTTTTTTCTCCCTGGAAAAAGTAACTGTTCAACCCTTGAGGGAACGATGCCTCGATAGATATTATTAGGGGGATGAAAATAATTTTGCTTTGCGCGAGAAATTTTGGTCGCTCGTATGCACAGCTCGTATCAATAATTTGCACTCTTGGTTTGCGAAGAAAACGTCGGAGGATTTTTGAAAAATTGATGGAAATTGTCGTTGGGGGGATGAAAATAAATTCGTTCGGTATGAAAATGTATCTTGCGTTATTCACGAGCGTTTGAATAAGGAATCTTGCGACGCGAGAGCGTTTTAAAAATGTTGGAAAATGTCGAATTGATAATTCGAGAATTAATTTTCAACCCTCTTGCAGGGGGTTGATAACATTGAGCAACAAAATGTCAGGATAGAAATTTGATTAATTGTATTATTCGATGCGAGAGCGTTTAAAAAATTTGGGTAATGTCGAGTTGATAATTCGAGAATTCATTTTCATCCCTCTCGCAGGGGGTTGATAAAATTGAGCAACAACTTATCACGGCAGAAATTTCCAAAAATGTAATAACCCGTGCTTTTCGATACGAGAGCGTTAAAAAAATGTTGTAAAATATCGAGTTGATAATTTCAGAATTAATTTTCATCCCTCTCACAGGGGGTTGATAAAATTGAGCAAAAATTTAATGGATCATATTTTTCGATGCGAGAGCGTTTAAAAAAATTTTGAAAAATCTTGAGTTGATAATTTGAAAATTAACTTTCATCCCTCTCACAGGGGGTTGATAAAATTGAGCAACAACTTGCCACGGGAAAAATTGAATAAATCGTATGTTTTCATACGAGAACGTTTAAAAAATGTTGTAAAATGTAGAGTCGATAATTTGAAATTTAATTTCCTCCCTCTCACAGGGGGTTGATAAAATTGACCAAAAATTTACCACGGCAGAAATTCCCAAAAATTTAATGGATCGTATTTTCCGATGCAAGAGCGTTTAAAACATTTTGGAAAATGTCGAGTTGATAATTTGAAAATTAACTTTCATCCCTCTCACAGGGGGTTGATAAAATTGAGCAACAACTTGCCACGCTAAAAATATCCAAAACTCTAATAAATTGTATTTTTCGACGATTGAACGTTCCGAATTGATAAATAAAACCCCAAAAAAAAACAAAAATAAAATTTTCGACTGTTGCGACTCTCGTTCCAACGCCGGTAAAAATCAGAGCACGTCGAGTCGTCGTGCACCACCAGGGTAAAAATGCTAATCGAGTCGACCCTTTCTTCCATTTTTTTTTCATTCAGGACTCTCGGATTACCTGGAAAATTATACGAGGACCGCGTTGGAAAGAACGTTGAAAAGAAGAAGAAGAAAAAAATATATTCTACCAGCTACACGTTCGATTTCGAAACCAGGCGAGAGAACCGGCGCTAAACGAAAGTCTGCGGGCGCGTCGGCCGTCGGACGAAACGTCGAGGACGTGCCCGAGTGGGTCCTCGAATATTGCACGAGTGAAAAAAGGGCCAAGAGAAGGGGGTAGAAAAAAAAGGAAGCCGGTGTACTCGCGCTATCTCTAAAATCGACGTGGCCCATCGAGTGCCCTCGAAGATAAGGATCGTGGATTTTGGAACGACCGAGAGAGAACGACCAAAGGTGCGAAGCTCGAACATGCATGAGTGACCTCATTGTCGATGCTGGCCTGACGTCTTAACTAAGTCCCAGTTCCTGTGTATTCGTTTTTACGTGTGTATGTAGGTCTCTCTCTCTCTGTCTCTCTCTCTCTCTCTCCCTCTCTCTCTCTCTCTCTCTGTTGGATATACGTGGGCCTGAAAAAAGGGTTAACGCCTAAGTGTTCGTTACGTATCATCGTTGACTGTTACTACGATCAGAATTTATATACATACCGGTCGCAAATTTTGCATCTGTCGTAGCGATAGGCAATCGGGTCTGATGAAAAAGGCTTGACTGTTCCAACCACGAAAATCGTCGAGTTGAAGACTTTATATTACACTCGACACGTCCTGAGATCGGCTGGTGATGGATTCGTTGAAAGGAGCTGGAAAAGAGCAATTTTATTATAGTTTGAGAAGGTTTTATGAAATTTTGTTTTTTTTTTTTGGAAATAGGAAGTGATTGGGAATTGAGGAATAAATTTTGTTTGATAAAAATTGAATTTAATCGAAATCGATGGATTTCTATTGCAATCAATTTTTCTGGGTTGTAATTTTGGGCAGTGATGGATTCGTTGAAAGGAACTGGAAAAGAGCAATTTTATTGTAGTTTGAGAAGGTTTTATGAAATTTTGTTATTTTTTGGAAACAGGAAGTGATTGGGAATTGAGGAATAAATTTTGTTTGATAAAATTTGAATTTAATCGAAATCGATGGATTTCTATTGCAATACATTTTTCTGGGTTGTAATTTTGGGCAGTGATGGATTCGTTGAAAGGAAATGAAAAAGAGGGATTTTAGCTTGAGAATATTTTATACAATTTTGACACCTTGTCAGATGGAATTGTTTGATTAAGAAACAAATTTTATGTAATATAAATTCAATTTGATCAAAATATTTTTATTGAAATAAATTTTGTTCTGTAATAATTTTTGTAACTATCTGAAAATATTCCATTTACTTCGACAAAACAAACAAATAATTTACTTTTTAATTATTATTTTTCTTTACTTTTTCATTAATTTCGATGAATCAAATCGGAAAAATGACAAATCGATGAATTTTCACATCTCAATCGACGTAGAACGAT